>JAJEKV010000176.1:0-253211 GCA_021234155.1 Isoetes taiwanensis | reverse complement strand
TTGGTATGCTTCGTTCAGTTACGTATTGCTGGGGCGGCATTGAAGCATTCTACACGGTATGCGGCATGCTGCTTGACTTATTCTTGCTAAGGTTTTCCCTCGAAAACCCTTGGTGAGGTTTAATCACGTAGATATCGTTTGTTGCTCTCTTTTTGTTTGGGTCCCATCCCGGTAGGTCGGTCTCAGTGGGCGCTAAAATCTACTCTCTCTCTCTCTCTCTCTCTCTCTCTCTCTCTCTCTCCTCTCTCCCTCTCTCTCTCTCTCTCTCTCTCTCTCTCTCTCTCTCTCTCTCTCTCTCTCTCTCTCTCTCTCTCTCTCTCCTCTCTCTCTCTCTCTCTCTCGGGGATCACAGTAGACTAATTGGTCCCCATGGATGTTAAAGTTAAATTCAATTCAAAGCTCAGTGCAGGATCTTGTATGCCTTTGCATTCTAGTTTTCTTATAGCATGAGGGGTAGGGGACAATAGATGAGATATTGCATTTTTACACATGGCGTATGGCCAATAGCATGAATACTTTATGGGGTGCATATGGATGGGAGTAGTGCAATGATTGTATAATGGTGCCTAAAAAGGTGGTTATAAAGAATCTTAAAATATCGCCTTTAGAAAACCATACATCCTTTAAAAAAAACCTCCTTAAAAACTACACTCCTTATAAACTACCGCGTCCAAAACCCTACACCTCCTTAAAACACCACCACCTCAAAAACAAAACCATGAGTTCTTTTAACAAAAACATACCTCCTTAAAAAGCCACACCTCCTAAAGAAACAAAGGTCTTTGCTTGCGAGGAGGGTTACCCTCCATGGTAGAAGGGGTGAAGTGGTTTAAATCATAGTTCAAAGTCATATTTTGACAATCAATTCAAAACCATAACCCAGAACATTTAGAAGCTTGAAAGAAATCTCTGTAGCCAGCGAACTACCTTTATCTTCCAAAATACGACTAAAGAGTTTAGCAACTTTGTGAAATAGAGAACACACAATTTCAGAACTATAAAATATCACGAGGGCTATTTGGGAAAATATTTAAAATTTAAGGGCATTTTGGAAATTTTAAAAATCTGAAGGGAAGCTTTGGGAATTAAATTGAAGGAGCCTGAGGAATGGTGCAACACATAAGGCAACACTTGACTTCCAAACAATCTTGTTTATTTCAATCGAGAAGACAAACTGAAGCGCATCATGGATTAAGCGTAAAGAGTACCAATCCTTGCCCTATCGATTCGAGGGATTCCGACCTTTGCAAAATAATTTTCATCACATTGTCATTGGGGTTAGAGAATGCTATCACGCATAACCAAAGGGAGGATAAAAGATCGGCATCAACTTGATCAATAAGCCTCATAGATGCAAACAACTATTTAGCCTTGAGCAAAGAAAAAGCGTGCACAATATATTTCTGGTCTTGTATTCTGATGGAGTTCCTTGATGGCATCTGTCTTGCGGCAATTGATATAAGTTCACAGTGCCAGCGAGACAAATGGACAATGCACTTACATAGACACATTTAGTTATAAGCACAGCAAGATTTAAGATTCTTGGAGAAGAAATGATGGATGTACATCATCTCAAAAATATTAATGCAACATAATCCTTTGTTCCGAGATTTGTTATGGAGTAGTTTGTATCACATCGTCTTGTTTGGATCAATTTGCCTCATAATTCTTCCGAAGCATTTTTTGGCGAAGGAGATTTTTCCAACAAACAAACCTTGCTATTCTCTCTTGGCATCTTAGGATAACCACGGTATGGCATAGCTAAACCATGAAAACCACTTTGTATAAGCGGATAGACAAGGTTGTGAAAAACAACATCGGCCATCCATCCCACGACCACCCATGAAACCTAAGTATAAAGAACATCGATTCTTGAAGTCACGTGTTTAAGCACCAAGCATCCATGAAATGGCGACATAGGAGCATGTTTGCCTGACTACAGCCGAGGGGATTTTAGAAAAATATCTATCACGACTATGCGTGTGAGGGCTTCGGGATTACAACCATTTGACATTGCGAAAGAAAGATCTATAGCCCCATATCTGAATGTTTGGGCATCTAAGCAACTTCGTAAGTCTCCAAATCCACTTTTGTCCTAATTTCGAGACATATCAGCGTGCATTGAAAATATCATTCGGGCCCGGTGACTCCACGGTACTAGCCTCTGTATTGTGCTTCTTTGCCATCTGCTCTTGTCTGCATCCATGAAATGGCGACATAGGAGCATGTTTGCATATCGCCGGGGATTTTTTAAAGAAAAAAATATCTATCTGACATCGCGTGTAAGGCTTTGCATGATTACAACCGACATTGCCAAAAGAATCTATAGCCCGAATCACCAGTTCCCATATATGGTTGTTTGGGCATCTAAAAAGCGACTACATCAAGGCTCCAAATCCACTTTATTGCTATTTCGAGATATATCAACGTGCATTGAAAATATCATTGTTGTTGGCTGCAGTTACTAGCCTCGTATTGTTAAAATGACTAATAAAGAGGATTCCCGATAAGCTTTGTATTTTGTTTGGGAAATTTGAATAAACCTATGTTTCCCTTTGCCCGAGGGGATTACATTATTTTTGAGTTAATATAAAAAGCGTAATGATTACATTACTTTTAATGTAGTTGATCTTGAAATTGATACCTTGATTAAGCTAGTCTAGGGCGAGAGACATATCCATCTGTTTGGAGCTTGACATATCAATAATTATACATGGAAGAAGTAAAAAATAAAATTGAAGAAACAAAATGCCATAATCCTTTGTTTCCATTTAAGTTTAATGAATTCGAATTATGCGCAAGTGCAAGTTTATTACGTGATCTCTTCTCTAACTAAAGGTCTATAGTAGTAGAAAATTTCCTAATCGAAGATTTTTTTGGAAATGGCTCTTTTCGGCGGGTATCACACATCATTAGCTTGGAAGGCTCACTTTCCAATTTGATATCAACGACAAAAGGTGGTACGGATAGATGGAATGTATGGAAATAATGTTGAATATGCGGAGGATGGAGAAAGCGAAGGAGAACCTGCATTAGTGGGTTTATTGCATTATGATCTTATGACAATGAGTTAGTTTCTGAAGTACCATTGGAGATTCCTTGGTCTCCTAGCCCCTTCTAAGAACCTCGGTTTGGGGGTGGAGAAAAAGCTGCATGTTCCCATATGATAAATTCTGACGCGAAGGCTAAGGCGGCTTCTGTCGCATGGCTTATTTCCATCGGTTTGTCACGTGATCTCCTACTCAACCACGATATGGTGAAAGATGATGCTCAGTTTTTATTCCAACCCGGAAGTATATCTTCGAAACTCCACCGCGAGGTTAGAAAGGACCGGAGAAGTTTCATGGAATAAGAGAGCTTACATGGGCTCATGGAACCATGGGTGAACCATAGGGTCAATGGGCATTAACAAAGTAATTACAAATTCATCTTGATAGAAAATAAAATTATCACATTTCTACTTGCTCTTGTAACTTCATGGTACTTGCATGGTAAATGTTAGCGATATGGAGGAGGTCTCGGTTTTGACAAAGTCGAGGCTAGATTATGTTTGTGCATTACATGTGAGAAAGACCAACAAGCTGCGGTTTGTGCATTACACGGACTCCATACGTACCGATTAATGTCAATATCTGTGGGGAAAACATAGCGAGCAAATCTGTGAGGAAAATATAGCAGCTACCTTTGAATGCAGCCATGGTTATCTAGCACCATCCGGATAAGTGGATGCATGCATATATTAAAAGTATGGATTTAATAATTTTAAAGGTGGATCTGGATCTTCCACTATCGATTAGTAATAAAACAGTGCGGGCGGAAGCTCATGCCATGCTTTTAATAAATTACCTATTAGAATCTTGGTTCTCTACATGGACATAATAGTTTGGCGCATACACTTTTTGATCACGCATCGCGGCCGAGAAGGGTGCGGATGCCGTACCTGTTAGCATTTGTCTTAGCGGGCAATACTTAAAAAGTAATAATAGGGGCAATGGCACGCGCATAAAAATAATAATGGATTGGGCTAACTATTAAAGATGTATAGCAAGGGTGTTGGACTTGAAAATCGCGAGAAAAAGACACATTATATGCGAGCGTGGGCATCTTTGAAAATCACCATCATTATCAATAATTCAATATCGAGGAAGGAAGGTACCTTCTAAATGATGTATGACATTTGTTGATTCAATATTGCTTAGCCCGGTGGCTTTGTAAAAGAGGCTGGGCTCGGGTTCATGCCTTCGAGACCGGTCATGTCTTTGATTTGGAGGGAGAGGTTTACGATTTTATCATTAGCTCATGGAAGCGAGGTTTGCCTTAGTGGTTCCTTCACTCACATGTAGTCGAGAAATAAAGAAGCTGCTGCATCTGCATGACCTTATGGTATTCCACAATTGTGATACGGCCATGTTACCTTGCTAGCTGTTGAAAGGGTTCGGAGGACCTTGCATTCTTGCATTTCTATTTGATTAGCCCGGTGAATGCCATGGCATGTTGAAGCTCAATTTTTATTTCTTGTTCTACCGTGTTTCCACTCATTAATCCTTCAACCAAAGTCCCTATTGGCCGAAAGATCTTAAATCCTTCAAATGTATGTTTTATGACAAGATGAGTTTTATATCTTTGAGATCTTGCATTCCATGATACCATGCTTTGCAACCCTTGAATACATGGGGGCATGCTTCTGCCGGAGACTACCATGTTTGGCATCGCCCGATTAGGAACTAACATCCACCAATTGTTGGGCCTGGAGTTCCATATTCCCTCTGGGGGAGCATGCTTTCATGTGCGCATGCTAATAAATTGTCAATTCATGGTGTTCCATGCATTCAAATTCCATAATCCCAATGAAAGGTGCGATCATGATGCAGCCATTTCTTTGCATTTTTCATGAGTGATGCATGGAGCGTGGATCTCTAGCGTATATCGATGCTTTGCTTCCCATGCTTGATCAACCTCAGTGGATAGCTTACAACTGGACAAAGCGAGCCTTACTTTTGGAGAAAAACTATAATCAATCAATGACTCATTTAGCCGATCGTGTACTTGGAATTCTAGAAGTCCTTGTATTAACGCATATGCTTGAAAAATTGATTCTTGCAAGTATCTCTTGTATAAAAATTATCATTAGGTTTCGATTTGTTATTAAAAATCTATGCATTAAAATATCGGTCCTAAATGTTCCTCAAGTAGTTTTCTTTGAAAAGCTAACATAAACTCTTCTTATCCACCTTATAAAGTCAACCAAAATATTCTAGGAAGAAAATTACATATGTTTTACCCGTTAGAATTGCATAGCATCAATTACCAAGGAGATGCCATACCTTACAAACGATGAGGAAACAACGAGCTTGTCAGCGGTGAAATGATAAGGTACAATCTACAACATTACGTAGATGATCACGTATCGCGAGGTGATCCTCAATTAACAAACACTTCGGTATGTTTCGTGAGGGGTTACTAGTCGATCGGTACCATTCTTTGCATGTACCATGACTGTCGCCGAACTGGCGAGATGTTAGTGAAGATGATAATAAATCACGGGCTGACATAACTTCGAGAATGTACCTTCTTAAGGGGAATAGTGCGGATCTTTTCAGAATCAATAACCCATTCATGGGAATTTGGATCCTGATCATAGAAAGCTTAATGAGTCCTATGTCATATGATTAAACGAATAAACTTGTTGAATTCGATACAATGCGTCACATTTATTAAAGCGCAATCTTTAAGAAATTATGAATCTTCTTTTTCTATGTTATTGTCCCCATCCAGAGCTCTCCTAGAATTGTGATACGGTACCTCACGGGTGAGGGCTCCGAGCTGCGTGTGAAGATCCTCTCCCAATATCTAACCCCCACTCAAGCGGCAAGGTTACCCAAATCATCCGAATCATATTGATCACATAGCCTTCCAAAATTTTGGAGGAAAAGTCACGATTGAGAGAATGGGCTCATTTCCTTTTTGCTAATGGAACAAGTCTCATTCTTGAGAACCATAGCACAATCATTCACGGCATTTTACGTTTTGTACGTCAAAGCTGAAACTCATGATATGGTAAATAGCGCCATGCTCTTGGAAGCGAGGAAAATGCTTGGAAGAAGAAGAAGAGATTAGAAACTGCGCCATATGCGCCCTGCTTGAAGAATGGGGTGGATATTAGAGAGCATTTGAGCAACTTAGCCGGAGTTTTTAGCGATCATCGGCGCATATGCTAGGTATATGCGGCATATGAATATGCCCACATACCATAGCGAGGTTTGCCCCTAGGGAGCAACCAAAAATACGACTCCTTAAGAAATAGCGATTGGTTGTTCCTTGTCCATAAAAAACAACACCATCAATTAGTGAAACCACACCTCCGCAGATCTACATATAGGTTTTTGTGATCTCTAATAAAGTACCACATGTAGACAAAAACAAAACTAATGATTTCATGATGGATCAAAATTGGAGATTAAATTAGTGTTTAACACCTTTTTATTCTAAACTCCACAACTATTCAGCTATAACTATCTCGCGGTAGTTTTAGATTTTGATACTCCATGCATGCATGTACAATTGTGAAGAAATACATACCAATTGAGTTGCACGTCAGCTATAAGACTTTGAATTTTGTGAAAAGAAATGCATGGCTTGTCGAGGGTTCAATTCCTTAGAATGTGTGGATGTTTAGTTTGTTTCTTTTAAAGATGTACATTTAATTTCTTTCTAAGTCATATGTCCAAGAAACTCAAGCTGGAAATAAAGTGTCTTTGTATCCCTAGCCGGACTTTTTTATGCGGGCATGTGATTATATGTCTTTCTATTCTATTACATTCTATTCTTTAGTAGGTGATTATATGGAATACATTAAGTCCCATTTTAAAATAGATTAATGCTAGTTTGCAAGTTATCACGAGTTATATATTATTGTAGAATGTCCAGTGCAGCTCTTCTCATTCAAACTACAATAACATTCTTGCTTCTTTTTCATCGACTTTTCTTCAAAGGTTTGATTGCAAAACACATTTGGTTACTTAATGCAACATGCAATATTAGATCAGCATTATGTTGTATGCTCTCAAAGAGTAAATAAATAGAAGCGGGATCGTGAATTTCTTAGTGATCTTCATTCGCCGGATGCTTTAATACTCTTATCATCTCAGCGATTATGAAAAATGCCGATCGATTATATCATCTATGACACATGGCTCCTTAGAAGAAAAGAAACATAGGAATGCGATCATGTCTCATTATAAGTTCTACATATTTACGTAGATGTCCAAGTAAAGCTTGCCAAATGTAAGTATTTTAGTAATTCATAAGCCTTCATTCTGGGTTGGTGCTAGTATTCTTGCTCTTCAGTGGCACAAGAAATTTGGTTTCTTGGCATCATCATCACCTTGTCATATATGGTAGTGCCATTCTTTTATCTCATCATATTTTATAAATTTTTGTTACATTTATTAGTCCAGTTTTTAATGGTCATGCTTTTTGTACTTACAGGTTTGGAACTAGTTTGCTCATAGGTGAAGTTAATACCAATCTTATATGTGGTAGGCTCACGGTGGAGTTTCACTTGCCAAAGACAAAAGTTTTTTGCATCAAATCTGACATAATGCCTTGGCAAATTTCAATTCCAACTACGTTTTCGTCTTTGCACTTCATTCCCATTCTTTGGAGTATATTATTTCACTTGTGCTAAGTGTGTAATAGGTTTCAATTCCAAGTTATGTTTCTATCTTTGCACTTGATCTCATTCTTGAAGTTTACATCGTTTACTTACTGTTTCAATTCCAAGTTATATATATCTTGTTTTTGCACACGATCATTGTTGAAGTTTAAATCATTTTACTTGTGCTAGGTGCATGTTAGCAGTTTACCAAGCTGCTATTGCATGGTAGAGGCTCAAACATGCCACCAAGGTGGCAGCACCACCTAGGCTCAAATATGCCGAGGTGTCAAACATGCCCATGGGCTCCAACCTTTTTGGGGTAACATGCCAAGGGTGGCTCCAAACTGCTCACCTAGCTCCAGCATGCGGTGGCTCAAACATCAACAGGTGGCTCAAAGATGCCGCGTGGCTCCAACATGCCACTGGGCTCCAATATGCAAGGTGGGCTCAAATGTGCCACCTAGGCTCGAACATGCCAAGGTGTCTCAAGCATGCTGCCTTGAGGGCTCCGAACATGCCACATAGGCTCAAACATGCCAAGGTGGCTCTCACAACATCTGCAGGGCTCCAACATGCCAAGGTGGCTCAAACCTCTGCCTTGAGGTTCCAACATACCACCTAGGCTCCAACATGCCAAGGTGGCTCAAATATACCACCTGACTCCAACATGCCACCTAAGTTCAACATGCTAGGTGGCTCAAACATACCACATAGGCTCAACATACAGGCTCCAACATGCGAGGTGGCTCAAGCATGCCACCTAGGCTCCCAACATGCCAAGGTGGCTGAATATACCAAAGGTGGCTCAAACATGCCACCTAGGCTCCAACATTGAGTTGCTCAAACATGCAAAAAGGTGGCTCAAACATGTTATATAGGCTCCAACATGCCAAGGTGGCTTGAGCATACCATCTAGGCTCCGGCATGCCAAGGTGGCTCAAACATGCCACTGGCTCGGCATGCCACCAAGGCTAGCACATGCCAAGGTGTCTCAAAGATACAGCGGGCTCAATATGCCACCTAAATCAACATGCCACCTATGCTCAAACATGCCAAGGTGGGCTCAAACTGTCACATGGGCCACAACATGCCACCAAGGCTCGACATGCCAAGGTGGCCCAAACATGCCATTGGGCTCCAACGGCCTAGGCTCCAACATGCCAAGGTGGCTCAAAATGGCAAGGTGAAGCTTGAGCATGCCGTGGCTTCAACATGCCACCTAGGCTCCAATATGCAAGGTGGCTCAAGATGCGCTGGGCTCAAGCATGCCAGGTGGCTCAAACATGCCATGATCAACATGCCACCTGGGCTCAAAATGCCAGGTGGCTCTGGCTCTCACCACCCTAGGCACCAACATGCCACCCTGGGCTCAAGCGCCAAGGTGCCTCAAACTATCGAGGTGGCTCAAGCGTGCCCTGTGAGGCTCGACATGCCAAGGTGGCTCAAACATGCCATGTGGGGTCCCAACATGTGCCACAGGCTCCAACATGCCAGGTGGCTCAAACCGCCACCTAGGCCCTAACATGCAGGTGGCCCAAACATGCCATGTGGGCTCCAACATGCCACCCTCTGGCTCCAACATCAGGGGTGGCTCCAAACATGTCAGGGTGGCTCAGTGCCATGGGGGCTCAAGCATGCCACTGGCTCAACATGCCAAATTGGCTCAGAGCATGCGTGGGCTCCAAACATGCCACCCTGGGCTCCAACATGCCAAGGTGGCTCCAAACGCTCTGCATCACTGGGGGTTTCAACATCTTGCTTTAGGCTCCAGCATGCCAAGGTGGTTCAAAACCTTCACCACCTAGGCCCTAACATGTGCCAAGGTGGCTCAAACATGATATGTGAATTCAACATGCCATCCTAGGCTCCAACATGCCAAAGGTGGCTCAAGCACATCTACCACCTAGGCACCATCATGCCACCTAGGCTCAAAACATGCCCGAGGTGGCTCAAACAGCTCACCAAGATGGTTCAAACATGCCACGTGAATCCCAGCTTATGCCACCTAGGCTCCAACATGCCAGGTGTCTAAAACATACCACATGGGCTCCTAACATGTCTGATCACGACCTTGGCCAGGCTAGGGGAGGCCAGTTAGGGCTGTTTCGATTAGAAAGAAAATATGTTTTAAAGATGAGTAGATAAGTTGTGAGGGGTAAGGCTAGATCTTAAGTTATGAATTATAAATGTTAAAGTTAGTGTACTTTATATAAGTTTTAAAATGAGCCAAGATATTAACGGTATTGGTGATCTTGGTAGTGAGGCTTTATATCAAAACGAACACGTATCTGAGCAGCCCATGCTCGGAATTAGTCACGGAAAAGAATTTGTCCCGGCGTCTATGAGAGCGATCGGATCTAAGATATTTCAGTAGAACTATCTTTCCATAATTATCTATAACCTTTAATTAGATTCGAGGGAAAAGAATTGAATCTTTGAAAGGGAACTCAATCTACCATGCTGGTCCAGGATCTTGTGTGTGCATGCAGTCATTAGCTCTAATTCTTGTAGAAGTTTTGATTGGTGAAGTCATGTGTTGAGTTGAGCAAAAGCAAGATAACGATTTCTTCGCGAATTTGAGCGGTTGGGTGGAAGATTTTCTCCTAAAGGTAGATCTTTGTTTGGAGTCTTAAGAATTGTATGCGCTTCTTAGAATTTAGTGTGTTGTATCAATTTGAGTACCCGAGAGCGATCCAGCTCTTGAAAGCTGTGGCATTGGCCTACCATTTACAATATTTGAAGAATAGTACCCAGTGGTAGAGCTGCCGATTTTATTCTTTTCGGATCGCATTGCCAGCCTACATCCCTGAAGATTATCAATCTGAAACTAAGCGAGATAAGCTCTACTCTATGGTTTCTTAACTTGATGTGTTAAATACCACCATTGCAGGAGATCCTCACACAACTCTTCCACCACCCTGAAAATCTGCCATTAGTTAATGCCAATCCGAGCCTTTGATAGCCACGCAGGCCCGATACTCAAAACTAAAAGGATAAGGCTCCTAAATGGTTGAAAAAGTTGATCGCCATACTTCAGCGGAGTAGGTACATTAAGCAATCACCGGGTAATAAGTTTCACGAGGTTTAGGAAAAGGTTCTTTGAGAGGGGGATTAGCACTGGCCCGAGCAAGGAAGCGCAAGCCATGGGTAGCCTATTTAGATGAACAAAGCTCAAGTTTGGTGGCAAGGCCATGGGTCTGACACGAGGGTTAACTCATGGTAGGCCTTTAAAGTAGTGCATTCGAAGGCCATTACTTGCCTGCAAATTATTACGGGATATTGCAAAAGAATGGGACCTTGTTAAGCGGGATGATGGAGAAACAATGTCCAAATATTACATGAAATTTAGCATCACGGGTTCACAAGTTAGAAACTTGGGTGAAAAGCGAACTTTAAGAAAGTTTGTGAATGGGTTAAGAGAGATATTTGCGGAGTTAGATCTCATTGAACGAATCAGCGGAAGATCACCGATTAAGAAGCGAAGGAGGTACAACGAGCGAAAAATTAAACCCAGGGCTAAATGCCAAGCTAGTTATATGGGAGGCCTCACCGTGAGCAGAGAAAAGATCGAGGCGAAAAATTGAAAATAGAAGAGATAGAAAAATAAAGGAAGTGAAGGTAAGACCGGGTTTAATGGGAGGAATGGAAGCGGCTCTAATAATGGCGAGAAAATAACGAGGAGGCGAGTAAAAGGGCCAAAGGTAGGTATTTATAATTAGATTAGCGTACCGAAATCTAGCGCCCAAAGATACAACCCGGCCGGATAAGAGCGCTAAGAAGAGTCTGATTCAAAGAAGCGTAGCCTAAGGAAGGCAGTTGCTCAATCCGCACCATATGAAAGAAAGACCGAAACTTCAAGGAAGGGAAGAAAGGAATAAAGAAGCTTGCGGCTATTGAACAGAAAAAGAGGAAGCGCAAATTGCATACCTAAAGAAAATTTGTGAGGGATGATCTGAGGACCCAGCCTCTAGAAGCCTTAGGCATTTTAAAATGAAAGGTTGATAAAAGGTCGAGTGTATTTGTTTTACTTAGCCCGATGGATTCGATACATGATTTTATCTCGGGACTTGGTTTTATAAATTGGGATTACCTATTTGCTTGATTTGCAAGCGAAAATCCACCAGTTGTCTGCTGAGGAGTTTGAAAGGTCCTAGGAATGATGTGATAAATATGTGGTAGCTCCCATTCAAATAGGCGATATTGAGAAAGAAAGAGTTTTGATTATGGCCCCTCAGGATCTATGGATGTGATATTAGGAATTGGATGGCGGAAACGGTTTGATGCGACCTAATTCTAGGAAAAAGATAGTAACTATAAGCTGTTGAAGGGCAACCTTTGAAGTACGTATGCAGTTTCACATCTCAAAATTTGAACCCACACTAATATATTAGAAGGCTAGAAGTTATCTGAGTGAAGTTGAGTCGTACTTTGTTGCCGAGCTGGTCACCATCACGAGTGCCTCGGTTATGCAGTTTTCTTGGAACAATTTGGCGATCTCTTCAGGGCGAGGAAACTTTAGATTTACCTCCTCATAGATCACGAAGGGAGTTTGCAAAGCGCCAAAACCTACTCCAAGCGGGCACCTTATCAGGTAGAGTCATTTTGAAAAATTGGAAGCGGAATATGAGATGTTAGATCGGCGTATCTGACCAAGTTGTTCACCTTTTTAGGCGCACCCGATTATCCTGTCAAAAGAAAGATAAAGGATAGGCATATTAACTTATCATTCCACATTTAATATTTTGTTAGATTAGATGTAGCTCGGATATTATTTCTCCCAATAAGCGAATTCCATGAGATTGTGAGGTTAGTATGAAGCTTAATCCATGCGGTTATGCACTACCCAAATAAATCAATTTTCATATAGAGCTCTTAATAAAGTGACTAGTAATAACAAATTTCGAGTGCAGGCCGGACTGACCTATTTGATGAATTCTAGGGGTACACAATATATTTTGCAAATTGATTTGAAATCGGGATATCACCCAAATCTGAATTAAGAGCGACAGCATTGGTAAGGCAGTTGAATAACTTTTGGATATTATGAGAGTTTGTATTAATGCCTTTTGAGAATTACGACCAATGCTCGGCAACATACGAATCTCATAGGAACGTGCTAGGGAAAAGTGTAAGTAGTCTTCTTTGATGATATACTTATATATAGTAGGAGCAAGGAGCACAAACAACACCTTCAGCAGGAGTTTTTGATCTTACGAGTAGAATAAGTTGTTTGTTAATGAGTAAAGCGAGTTCTTCATGCGAAGTCGGATACTTGGGCCATATTATATCCAAAAGAAGGCACTCTGGATGGATCAAAAGATTGTACGTTTTGCGTTGCGTTACCTTGGCAACCTTGCCGGGTTATCATTGGTACGGCCTCGGCATGAAAACCTCGAAGTTCACGTTCTTTTTGTGCGGTTATCGCGTTACTTCTCGAAGATTTGTGAAGGATTTTGCAAAGTGACCCTTCCTCTTAGTAGATATTTAAAAGAAGATACACCCTTTGTGTGGCTGGAATCCGGTGAGGAAGCTTTCAGGGGTTTTGAAAAGGCAGCAAGGCAGGGGGTATTAGTGTTTATTTGGAATAAGCCTTTTCACCGGTCGTTAGAGCGCCAGTGGAAATGCTATTGGTCGCGATACTTATGCAAGATGGACATCCATTAGCTTATGTCGGCCGAATCTCAAACCTTTGAACAAAAGTATAGTACATATGAGAAGATTAATTGCCTTAGTTCATGCACTTCGAAATTGGAGACATTATCTTATGGGATCAAGTTTGTGAAACAGTTTTGATCAACGAAGTTTGAAACATATACAAGCCTTGAGGATATTATAAATCTTGGCGGCAATTAAAGCTCGTGACACTATAAAGGATTTTGAGGATCACGGCTTGAATATAAGCACGGGAAGGAGGGCAGGGTTCTGAGGATGCACTAAGTCGAATAAATATTCAAGCTATCTATATAGCGGAAATTTGTTGATTTGGAACCAATGAAAGAAAAGAATATGTAGAAGGACCCTCTTTGCTACTCAGGTATGCACATGTACAAAAGGATGGAAGAACCTTTGGCGAGTATAGAATCCATAATGGGTTATTATTCTCTAGAAATTGTACTTGTGTTACCTGACATATAGAGTTGAAGGTAATGAGGGAATGTCATGAACCTCCATATTAGGACCTGAGAGGAATTCAAGCTACTTTGGAAGCTGTTAAAAATGGCGTTTCTTTTGGCCCAAACGAAAGAGATATAAGAAAATATGTCAGGCTGTTGCCAACAAATAAAAAGCTTCACAGATAAGCTTCTTGGGATAGTACAACCTTTGCACATTCGGATAAACCATGAGAGCAAATTACCATGGATTTTTATTCAAAAGGATTACAAAAGACCATTCAAGAATGATCTGATTTAGACGATGGTAGGTTATCACAAACCCGAGGCTCATTTGTCCACAATAAAATCGGCATGATTGCATACAATGACAAGATTTTTCTTAAAGGAAATATTTGCGATCCGCCAGGAATGCGGATCACGATCATATGGGATAGAATCTATTACGTAGCGATTTTGGGGGTACGGACTTAAAAGGCGTTCTTAAAGGTTTTCCCCTTGCTTATCATCCGCCGGTGGATAGCGGTAGTGGTCAACCAAGTTATTGAAGATATCTTTGAGACCTTATATTTACTTGAAGGGCAAAAGCGATTAGGAAGAATATCTTTATCTTTTAGAAGTTGCTTATAATAACAGCGTACATTGATTAAAAGGAGCTCCTTTTGAAATAGTATATAGATATTCCTTGCGTCCCAATTGCTAAGCTTGGAGAAGTACACGAGTTCAGGTAGGCGACTCTGAGATTTTACTGCAAAGATATCGCCTACGGGGAGGTAAAGCCGCGAATCGAAAAGTATTTGAATGGAAGGAAAGGGCTATCATGGACCAGTCCATTTTGGAATCACCGCTATTCTTACTAATAATGCATCTTTATGTTTGCTTTGTCATTTCGAGATCAAGCCAAACTGCGGAGCACCAAAGGAATTATTGATGCGGGGATGCATGCAATGAGATGGGATTATTCCTTTAGGGACTCAATTCTTCGGAAGAAGAAGGAGAGGCATCACGAGAATCTCTACAACAATATCGCACCACTTGCTTCCAGAGATATGGTCCAATGATATTTGTAATTGGAACCATCAGAACGGTTCTACTCAGTTAGAATGGCATATAGGTTCCTCATGAGGGTTTCTTATGTCTATCCATGATACATGGCAAACAAGGCGGATAGATGTGCGAGAAACCTAAAATTCATGTGGTCTAGCCCAATCTACCCAAATCAAGTCCCTTCATGTGGCAATTATGGCATAAGACCCGGCAGCAACAAGCATTAAGAGATCTGAGAATACAAATAAGTAGGCTAGGATGTATGTCCCTAGGTGTTTGGGGCAAAAGAGGCGAAGATCATCTTTTGAGAATTGTATCACGGTTAGAGTGGGTGGCGGCTTTGGTTACAACATCTCTTATCTATGAACTCTACGGACTTCTTTTTTGCACGACAATCCAGAATGATTGGAGAATCATATTTTGTTATGGAGGATGCGGAAAGAGTGTAATCGTTCATCTTCAATCATGAGATTATTCATCCGGAAATTGTCATCAGCGGATTACATGATATTAATTGGATTAATCTGACGCAATTTATGCTTATGGTTTTCTTGATTTGGGGATCATCTTGGTCGCGAAAAGATCAAATGGAGAAGGTGATCCCAATGCCAACATGGAGTAAGCTCAAAGTTTTTAGTCCCCAAACACATGCGGGCATGAAGACTGTTCATGCAAGCTGCCGAGTACAATGACGAGAACTATGATATTAGAAGAGCTCTACTATGCGAGGCCAATGATAGCGAGGAAGATTCAACATGGCCAAAGTAGTCATGCTGTGTGCATTTTGCGTTCTCACAATCATGAGTGGGAGAGAATCCACCAATTTCCACCTCAAGTCCCCTTACAGTGTCTTTGATCCTTGCATTATACTTAGGCCCGGATTATCTCGAGAGGAAGCCAAATTTCATGACTTAACTATTTATCTTTTAAAACTCTCCTTTTTATATGGTATTATAGGTTTATGTCTGCCTGCAGCTACATCGCTGAATCATGAAAAAAGCTTCTGAAAACTAGGAAATGCAAAGAAAATCTTAGCCTAGCAGAACCTTTCAAAAATCTTAACAAAGAGGCAGAAGCAACAAGAAATCTTCTGGAAGTATGTACAAAAGAACTGCTTCAAAGCCTCGACAATATGCATTGCCTAACTATGCTTAAATCCACGAAGAAAAGGATCAACCAGTTTTTTTGCCTTAAGGGCAAAATCAAAGAAGCAAGCATAGGGAAGTGGATGTTACACTTTTCGGTATTAGATCTTTAGCACGAATGGTAGCAAAAAACAATGTAAGAAGACTGTCAGAAAAGCAAGGCGATATTAAGGTGTGAGAAAAGAGTAAACCACTGAAGCGCAAGAAGCTATTTCCTGCTGCGAGATTGATCTATCTTCTAAGTAAAAGTGCTTTCGAGTCATAGCTCAAGATTCATAAGCAGTCATCGCCCGAGGAAAATGCGAGGCCGAATGACCCGTCGAGAATCTTCACCCAATCCAAACTTCCGCGTTACAATAATTGCCCTTTTATTGCAATTACGGCATGGAAGGTGCCAGCGACGAATTGACGTCCGGTGTGTCTCGCGTTGATGCGTCGGCACACATTCCAGCAATTGCAATAAAGAGCAAAGCTTCAGGTGTTTTTTAGAGATGCCATGTCATTATCCAAATGCATTATACTTATTGCATTCTAACAATTTTACATGGAAAAAATAATATCGCCAGTGGTGAGAGATTTCAAATCTACTATTATCACTGAGGCTGAGCCTTGATCCGAGAATTGACACAGGTATAAGTCAAACCATCTGTGTAGTTGGAGATATAGAGTTTATAGGACTACTAGAAAAAGTGCCCACAGTTCAGCTTTTAAATCGGATATAATTTAGAAAAATACAAAATGATAGAATCCACTTGAGAAGGTTTGTGCTAAATGGTGGATTTAATCACAATCTAAATGTCGAGCGAATATTAATAAATGTGTAATCTTCGCGAATATTTTTGTGTGTTATAACTCAAGTGTGCAAAGGAGACATCCTAAGCAATAGATAGTATAGTTAAGTGCATTTATTGGTTAACTTCTTTTAGAATTTGAAAGTAGAGAAAATGATCTACCAATGTTGATCACGCCCTCTTCTCTTCGAATGCATGGGCATATGATTAAAACTAATAGAGTAGTGGATTTTAAAAACTCCATACCTTGATAAAAACCCATTCAATTCGGTTCTTATTTGGAGCTTCTTATAGTCTATTGAATCGAGAAGTCTAGGCAATTCTATTTATTCCAATAGAAATTCAACCAAATCGAAATCTAGAAATTTGGATCCACAAAAATATCTCAAATCAAGCTAACATAGCTAGACCCATTTCATACTTTCCCATGATTGCCCATGCTAAAAGATGCTAGTTTGATTTGGCTAGAAAGCTTGACCTGTGTTGCCACATCCATCATGTGTTGGCTAGCCTATTAATGGTAGGCATCGGATTCATGTCTAGAGCAGGATGTCACCTCGCACAAGTATAATGAAATCTTATTAAAGATGCCATATGGCGGACATATTGCTCAATAAGATAAAACTTCGATGCAGTTGACAATAGTCTGATTTATATATTTACTATCCGTTATTTGTTTTATAAATAAAACAATTTTAAGTTATCTTCGAGGAAGAAAGAGGTTGAGAGAAATGTAATCAAAACAAACTTACTTTATTATTTGATTGTTTTAAAGCGATGGCCCATTCTTGCTTGCATAGGAAACATAGGGGCATTCAATAATTTAAGAAAATACAAAGAGGCATTTTGTATTTTCATAAAATACAAGAGCATCTTCACAATTTTTCCTAATTTATTAGCCATAAATGTAAATGATCCAATTTGGCGGAAAAAGAGTGCGAGGTTTTCTTGCTTCTAAAATACCAATTCTGATAGTTTTAAGGCATTTTCTGATATAGTTATTTTGAAGAATAGATTATTGTATTTCAAGAAATTGTTTTAAAGAGCAATTGTGTATTTCAAATGATAAAGGAAATGCTTGATAAAGTACAAATGTAGGCCAACATCAAAATGCAAGTCACCACCGTGCCATATTATGTGCATGCATTCTTCTAAATTAGAATTGGCACATGTATAAGCTGTACAATTTCGTTTTACCATGTGGAGCACTATTAGTGCATTCATATTGGAGGAGAACAATCACCCGGCCGGTGTGGTTGTCTGCGAAACTGTAATAAATTTGATTACCAACTACAAGATGCATGAACGGAGGAATCAAACTTCAATATTCATGTACATCAAACCTATCCATCATCATAGGCTTTGACTTATGCACTAAAAGCACCTATATTGCTTTGTCCTTACTTCCCATCTTAGTGGAACTAATAGACCTTCGAGTAAATGAAACTATTCAAATTTGCAAATAATAGCGAAATATCTATGATTATTGATCCTAGCATTTTGTAGTTAAACATCAATAGCTTAGAGAAATGAATAAATAGATAAGATAAAGCAAAAAAATCTTATTCATAACCACCTGTGTGAAACCACAATTGTTCCGCTACATGGATAAAAGGTTTGAGTTTACTGCATGCTGCATTCAAACTGAAGCCCGAGAAATTTGCTTGGTGAAATGAGATAAATAAAAAGCTTATTGTTCTTCACAGCCTCGGTGTAGGCGAGATAGCAATAACTTTATTATAGCTTCAAAGGTGCTGCTATAATTACATTGATTCAACTTGCAGGATTTTGTGGATAACTAATATCCTTGATCCTTAGAAACCATAGTCACCAAACACAAAGAAGGCTGATAAAAGAAAAGATTAAATCTTGCAAAGGCAGCTTCATAATGTTATCAATTTGTATGTCATTCTGCGGTCCCAAGGTACCGGTATAATTTAGATTCAACGCTAATTGTGGATAGCAGATCGATCTTTACAACATGAAAATTAAATTTCTAAAACAAAGAATATATTCTCATTTATTCAACTGCAAAGTGGCTAAGAAAATACAATATTGAAAAGGGAACCTTGTGAGCCAATGCTTGGGAACTTAAATAGTCATATTGCCCGTCTTCTAAGCCTTCTTCTTTGTGGGTATAATTTTTACAAATGTCTTTGCTTTATCTTGTTTTAAAACCTTGTGCATCACGATGTCACCGGGCGTATTTGAAAGAATCCGGTGCATGCAATGGCTCAAAATTAGTGGCCATGTACGCCATCTTTGTGGAGCTTCGGTGCATTCATCACGCTTCTTCCTCTCGATAAAAGCATAAAATAAAAGGAAAACTTTGTAGATATTTCAATTTGACAAAACCTAAAGCTGTACACTTGTATGGCATAGATGCAAGCGAGAAAAATAACATAGAAGATCAAAGAAATGTAGCTCTTTATTGTGAGAATAAAGCCACTGATCTTAGACTGACTTATTTAAAGGTGAAAATTCATACAAATGTCTGATTATACGATGCTGTTTCGAGAGATCGAAGAGAGTTGTTAGCATCATTTGCACGGCCCGAAGAAAGAAGAGATAACATGCTACAAGCAAGGATCCACAGTTGGAAAAGCGAATTATCGGAAATTCCCGCAGTCAGTTCTTTTCAAATATCCTAGACAAATGGACGTGCTTGATTCCTCTATGGTTTCTTTCCTGTCGATTGAGTTCTTAGCAACACCCATCTAAGATTACATTTAAATGCCGGCCACGATCTATGTTTCTATACATGGGGCTCCTTGAAAAAGCCGGAAAAGCTTCTTTGGTAGGCTCAACATTTGCCTTACATTCTTAGAGCTTGGCAATAAGGAGAATGGGAAAAAGCTCTTTAAAGAGTTTTGAATGGTTATCGCGAGGGAAAGGGTTAAGTGGAAGCTGATGGAGCAAGAGCAATCTTATAACTTGGAAAGTTAGGAAAAGTTGAGATTACTTGAAAAAAGTGTTCTACAAAGTTCATCAATTTGGGTTTAGGAACAATGTGTATGTTTGTGCATTGATTAATGCTTATCGCAGTTGTGGTAAATGTGTTAAAGCTCTGGAAGTTTTTTTGAATGCATGAAAAGTCGGGGATGCAAGCCGAATCTTTTAACTTACAATACAATCAATGATGCATGTGGAAGGTGGTGGTAATTTGTCCAAGGCATTAGAGATATTTAAAAGAGATCTGTGAGGAGGAGTGCAGCCGGACCACATCACCTTTAATTCCTTGATTCTTTGTTTGTGGAGAATATTTGGCAGCGAACTACAGTGACTCTTCTTAAATCTGACAAAGAAGGCATTAGCGAGGATATATTATCCTGACACTCGCATTGATTCTTTACGCAAAGGTGGCTAGAGTTACCTTTCGGCTACACTTCCATGGTTCCCCATCATGAGATTAAGCTTCGATCATGCAAATGTAGTAACATATAGTCACAGTGATAGATGGATATTATGTTGTAACTTATAATGCTTTACTTGATTCTTATGGTAAAAGCGGGGAAAGTGCAAAGAAGCCAAAGTTCATGGCAGAAGATGCAATGAGGCTGCCGGATGTTGTTCTACCAAAGGAACTACAGATTAGGATGCATATGGTGGCGATATGCAGTATAGCCATTTTTTACGTCTTTATCTTGTAATATTGAACGATGTTGAGAAAGCCGGCCAATCTTGAACCTTTGAAACTTTTATGTGGGAAAGAAAATTTAATTTGGCTTTTGGATGTAAGAGCAGTTTGGTAGGCGAGGCGACATCATAAAACATAACTATCGTGAACCCATCATACACTAACATCCATCTACTATCTTGGAAGATTGTAATCGAGCGTCATATCACAAGTAGAGGCATATGAAAGCTTCGTATAGAAAACACAAAGCGTGAAATAAATCGTTAGGAAGGTCCATTTCTTTTCGGCTTCATGATACACAATTGATGGATCACGGGATCGAGGGAGTTATTGTCTACATTTGCATACCACGAAGAAACCCGAGGGCAATATGGTTTAAACAACGCAAGATTTTCCATGAGATCTGTGATTTCGAAATGGCCGATGCGTATTGAGGGTCTATTTATTAGGGAACAACTAATGTGTTAGTTAGTATAATATTGGGGCTACGAAGCATGAAACGTAACATATGGCAAAGGAATGCATATTGTCCATATCACGTACGAATTGAAAGAAGCCCTTGAATAAAATTTGAGATAAAACCCAAATGGGAGATAGTGCGAGAATAGTGACGAGCAACACAGTCAGGAGTGCGAGAAAATGGAATTAAATTGCGGTAAAGAGCTAAAACCATGTCCTCCTCCTTCTCACATATAACCCTTTTCTCTGCCATGGTAGCCTAAGTGTGAGGTCAAAGCGAAAATGCAAACTTGTAATATGGATATTAGTCTGTCTATTAAAGGGAAGCGGTACGACCTCTCGCCAGTACATCCTAACTATCAAGGCATTAAATATCGAGACACCAGAGCACGATCTATCTTTGGCATTTGCATGTTCTTAACTTCTTCACGTTCGGCCAAAATTTTTGTAAGTCCTATGAGTTAAAGGCAAATAGAGTAGAATTCATCCTTGTGCTACTATCATAGTTCGGAATAATTATTGAGCCCAGTTATGCGAGGACTGAATTATTACATATAGTTGATACGGCATAAATTAGCGATCTCATGGATAAGAGACATTTAATATACGGTATTGGATTAGTAGCAAATGGTATGACACTTTATGTAACATCGCGGGTATCTTAAAAACATGTCATGGAGCAACCTCTCTATTTCTTAAGCATTCAAAAGAATCAGGCTTTAATGTACATTACATGAAATGTATCTAAAATTTCAGCAAGATCTAAACATGTAGTGAATCGGTGTGATTATTGCATTAAAAAGCAAATAGATTTGAGATCAATGATTGCGGGCTATGTGGAGCAATCTGCCAATATATGAGATTTTTGCCTAGGTTGATCATTTTTTTCTATAGAGATTACATTAGCCACAATCTTTGCAAAGAGCCAGAAACATTTTATTTTCTCTGATGCATGATGAGAAAGGAACATGTCATGATCGCCTGAAACCTTCGTGTGAGAAACCTGAAAAGAAGATTAATAAAGAAAAATTAAATCTTGCAAAGGCGAAAGCTTCATGATGTTATCCAATTTGTATGTCGTGCCCGATCCCAAAGGTGCGGTATAATTTAGATTCAACACACTAATTGTGGATAACCAAGATCGATCTTTACAACATGAAAATTAGATTTCGCTTGAAGAATATATTCTCATTTATTCAACTGCAAGAGGCTGGCTAAGAAAATAAAATAGTGAAAGGGAACCTTCATGAGACCAATGTTTGGGAGGCCAGATATATAATCTTATGTACATTGCCTTGTCAGTTGAAGGCGGGGATCCATGAATAAAACAGGATCTATGAGCTGATGCATAAATGATCTATTTCTCGTCTCCTCACATTTGAACCTCTCGGTGATTCGATCCCTCTGAAACCTTATTACATGCCAACAATAAAATGAAAAGCTATGACTCTACTGTTTCAACGGAATAGATATTTGATGAATCTTGGTTTCCACGGCATCTTTATTACATGAGAGAGCTCACTTGCTTTTATTGATAAGCTAAATCACATTGAAAAGTTCACTTTCAGCTTTTCACGGTGCATTGGAAGATTGAATCACCTTGCATAAATAAAATGGGATGAGAATATAGATTGCATTGCTTGAACTAATTAAAACTTCGGGTTTTCTTTCACAATAGATTTAGCACGTGGCGAAAGTGGTACAAATACAATTTAGTTGCAAGTGATACTAACTTCAGGCGTTTTGTGCTTTCGTGACATCAAGAACTCCATTCACCGATAATGAATCACGAAGCGTGAAGACATTCGAGGCATTTTATGGAAATCTCAAAGGATTTAGGAATACATAAACACATTCGAGCATTTCTGAGGATATAGCGTATCGACACAAGCGAGAAGAGAAATGAATGTCACAACATACCACAATGGCCATCATGGTAGAATCATAACAGCCACTATAATAATATCCGAGCCTCATCGAACAAAGCTGTTGGCTGCATTGAATTAGGCTTTTCGGTAGGCTTTGATTTACAATCAAAGTCTTTGAGCATAACCCCGAGTCATCTTGAAGTAAGAAAACTACTCGAGAAAAGGTAATCTAAGGAACAAGCGGCTACCATAGGGGCAATCTTCTAAAACAATAAAGAGCCATATGCGCTCTGATGATTTATAGATGAAATCACAAGAGCAGAGACATTATATGGGATTCGAGGTGCAGTGAAATAAAGTAACCATTGGTCATACAATCATGGCCATGTATTACTGTTGTGCAAATGTCATACCGATTCGTGGCCCGGCTAAGCTGACTTTGAGAGAAAGACCTCGAGGAAAAAAAGGCATAAAGCCACTTTTCGATACTTGACCGATTTCTTTTCCAATATTTGTTCCCATTGCTTTTGGTAGGTGCTTTCCCAGTTGCATCTTAGAGCTAATTAAATCACCAAACAAAGTTTGGGAGAAGCTTCTTCGACCGGAGAATTAAATTGAGAATTAAGAGTCTTTGAGTTAGAGTGCACAAAGCAAATCCTCGAGAAATATCGTAAACTTATCCACGAATCGAAGCAACATTTTATTAGAGAAAAACAATGGAAACTTCTCTTAGGTATGTAATAACCTAATGTCGTGATCTATGCTTGAAGAGGTCGAGATGCAACAAGCTTATTCTTGAGCAGGAGGGTGCGGATTCGAAAAACTAGCCGTGAGGAAGCAAAGGAAAAGAGATTAATAAAAGCGATTTTACATCGATGGGAATGGATGAAAATGCAATCAAATCGCGGTCGATGTAAGGGCAAAGCTTTTTGCGGACAAATTTTTCACCCACAACATGCGATCCCTTTTTTCCTTTTCTTGTGTTTGTAAAATCTAAAATTCCGTACCATTCCATCATTGAGACTTCATTAAAATATCATGCCATTCAGTCATTCTTGGTATCCAAGGAAGGATCTTGTGATTACCAGATACAAAGCTTTCAAGCGTTTTTAAATCTGGCTCAAAATGGAAGTTTAAATGCAAAATCGAGGGCGAAAATGCGCGGGGTATCATAAAACGCCGTATTATTATATATAGATAGATAGATAACTAGCTTGTAATAAATGTTGAGTATATAATGGAATATATTAGGAATGGCCATACTTTCATTGGTCTTTCAACGAGCTTCCTGACGATTTAGCTACGAGCGATTTCCCATGGCATTCTTAGCTGTGAAAGCCTGAGGAAGATACTAAGATAGCACATTTGTGCCCATTCGTTTGATAATCTTGAATCTATCTAGGACCAACAGAAAAAATTCGAGGTATACCGAGGCGCAGAATGAATTATGCAGTCTATCCTGGTTAAATGGCCCAATTAACCAAAGGAGTTACACTCCATTCTCACGTGAAATAGATTTTCATTTTACTGCCATGCAACTTTCTCTTGGTGTGGCTTTACGGTTCCTTATATATAAAAAGTATACCGTAATTTCCGATGCTCTTCAATTTGTTTGAGTTGTATTAGCGCTCGAGGTTTTGGTTGAATGTTGGCAACTCGTTGCAGACGAGATATAGTGTATCCAGGCCTGTCAATTTAATAGTTTGAAGCTAAATTATGTACGAACCTGATTGTATCACAACTATGAGGGTTTTGCTTCAAGATGAGATGAGATTTAGTATGCATGCTCGCATTGTACCTTCAACGAATTCTCATCAATGGGGAATTCATCAGATGATTGATACAGATTATTGCTGTTTGAGTGTTCTTCTTTTGTCTTGCTTGTGGGATCTTGAAGTTACTTTTTGGACTACAACGTATGTTACTGATGCCAGGTCTAGTGGTGATGTCCTTGTGTGATTGTTATATTTGGGAATCTGCTTTTGGCTGTGCTAATTTCATGTAATGATGCTGTTTCATCAACTAGAGCAAAGTTGGCTGGCCCATTATGCTGTCTATGGAAGTTGCTTAGAGCCATTCTTTGCTGCTAGAATTTACAGAGGTGATGTTGCAACATCTGCAGTACCAATGAGGATTGCATGTTTGTGCACAGAGTCACATCTTTATCAATTACCTATCTCATAGAAGCAAATTATGATTTATTTGACATGGATTATTGATGTAGATTGTGGGTCATTGACCAGAGGAAGAACTTTTCCCGGAGGATATACTTGCTTAGAGGAGGATTCGGAATCTGTTAAGAAGAAACTAGATGACTTTGGCCTGGAGAAAACCAAAATACTGAAATGTGTTTGATCTCATAATGGAAACTGATATACTTTTTAGATTACTTGTGGGAGGAATCAAAGCTGGAGATGAGAGAGATCCTTACCTGGGATTGAGATAAGGTAGGACAAGAAACTGAACTGTGGCACAGAATCCAGCGAAACTCATCGGAACCATAGACTTTTACCATGTTTAAAGTTCGAGGAGAATACTCAAAGAAGAGGAAATACTTGTCTAGTTGCCAAGAATGATCAATTGTTTTACAGAAACGTACGTGAAGAAGTTTCAAGTTGGGATGTTCAGCCTGAAAACCAAATTATCTCATTTTTAGAAAATATGGATTACATGTTATTACAAGGACTATGAGCTCAGCGCCGTTTTGTATACATATCTTGGGGTTGTATGTTCTTGTCTTAGGAATATTCTTCTTGAAAACAAACTATGACATGTCTTGTTAGAGCTTCTATGTTACTCTTAAAGTTTTCATGTTATTTATCTTTTCTTTTTCTACTGATAGAAAGCTTACTGAATTTTTAGGTGCAGTTCTTTGCTACTGATAGAAAGCTGCTATTTCGTGCAGTTCCTCACCAATAGGTCATCAATAAACATAAAGAAAATTGTATAACTTTCGAGTTTACATCTCCCTATTATACAAGTTTTTAATAAAGCTAAGTTCAAACCATGCTTTAAGATCTGAGGGTTAAAGAAATTCCCGTCACAATTGACAAATTAAATATATGGCTATGCAGCTTGATCAAATAAAGCCAAAGAGTTAAAAGTGTGGCTTCGACACCAACATTGGCATTGAGGGTTCATTGTACCCCTTGTACTTAGGCTCTGATAATTCGTGCCCTGGCAGTTTCAACACTACATCGTATATTGAACTTAGGCGTCCAACCTTCGGGCACAAAATCAAATCCATATTAGCGCATTCTAAAAATATCTACAAAATCAGGAAGGCAAGTTATCGGATGCTTCGGTATGGGAAGAGCTTTCACATGTTTCTCAACTCATCTCGTTGCATCTCCAGCATACAGTTCTTGCTCTAGGTATGTGGTTTTAAGACTTTGTTGAATATGTTTTACGTAAAACCTCTCTCAAAGAATATCACGGCCTAGGGTTCAACATAATTGAAAGTATTTTCCGTTTAGGATCTGCGGGGAGCATTTAGATAACTCAAGGTATGTGACAGAGGTCCATAAATGCCCATCTAATAGTAGGGCTCTCCATAATGTGTTTTTCTTAGCATGAATCTTACAATTTCCCCATAATAATCGTTTTACATTTATTTGCAATGTATGTGAAAAGACATCAATCGAGGAGGCTTTATATGTCCTTAGTTTATAACCCATGAAAAAGTAGAAGCATAAAATTGATGTATGTACATTAAAGGTTCTCGTACAAATAGTAGAATAGATGATCTGCGAGAATTTCGAAAGTCTGGGATTGCTAGTATCTCTTATAAATTAAAGAGCCTTGGTCTAGGAATTAATTAATTATAGCATTGCCATGCATCTCGAAGCGTTGTGCCATAAAGCATTATCACGAGAATGTTGTATAGGTTTAGGAATGTTGCCTCCATAAGCACCACGGCCCAAATGTGATCAGGCTTACTCTATAAGTGGCAAGTGCCCAACTTGAGAATCTGCTATGGCATAACTTGCACACTCCATATTATTATATATAGTCTATACGAAACCGCAAAGAGGTGCGATCCAAAATCAGCATAATATTAGATGGAATGGGCATCATGGCGATAAGGTCTCAACTTTGCTCGTCGAAGAAGATCAACCCGACAAATATAATGATTGAGCATTAAAGTATATTCCACAAACTACCTCATATGTGAAGTAGTGACAACTGTATTAGTAGACCCACATGACTACATCGCATTAAGAATGGAAACAAAAGGTAACCCAAATGTAAACAAAGTGTGCATATCATACAAAGGATTTAAAACTGATATCATTACCATGGCTGCAAACCCGACCACGACATTGCATTCAAAGAAGCTGATTTTAGCGAGGTAGTTTATGAAAACTAGAAAGGAATCTAATGCTTCCACACTTTGCATACATGTTCATATCTTGCTTCTCAAAGCAACATCCACGAGTCCCAAGACCACGATTACACTCCTTATGAATAGCTTTGCTAATTCGGACATCCTGGCTACATTTGCACCATATAGCACACTCGGATAAAATAATTGTTAGTATCGGTGGAATCCCTTGCATTGAATATGTCGCGAATATAATGGATACCTTACCTACATCACCGTATTGCATATGCTGAAATCATCTCCATGAAATTACATCTGTTCAAGCAATCTATCAAAACACCACCGAGGCATCATCAAAGTACATCCAAATTTAACATATCAACAAATATCTGCCCACAATGTTATTGGAGTCCACTTATCTTTGATGACGTAATGCGTGGACATGTCATACCCGATACGACTTATGCGCAGCAGTGCAGTACTTGAAACGGTTATTAGTATGTCACCTTATCGGCTTATAACCATAAGGCTATTTGGGTAAAAGTATCTTGGTGGGTATCAAAGCATCGTCGGACGCATGCTTATAGCAGTACTAGCCAGCAAAGCACCACCGCTTTTGCTTAATTTGAGTCTTTGGTGGGCGTAGCGCGATCATTTTAGCCCTTCATGAACCGCTCCGCCTCCTGTGAGCAGATTAGGAAAATGATTATGCTGGGATTTTGGGTGGATTTTCGTGAGTGGTAGTCACGTTTACAAATTCGATCGGTGAACTTCGCCGATCTCATGGCGCGCCAAATTCTCCCTCGATTCACTTATTCTCCCTCTCACCGGGAATTTCGTAAAGCATCTTTTTGATCACAGGCACAGGGAGCCAATCCACCCGCGTTTAGCATTTAGTTTTAGAGCTGAGTAGAATTCCAATCACCGAATGCGTTCCGGTTGTTGGATGAAAGCCAATGCAACACGAAATGTCAGCGTGAAGATCAGTTTCCTCGCAATTTACAAGAAGTGGATCTGAGAGAAAGAGAATCACGGTCTGGAATAAGATGAAAGCGGCGGTTGAGCGGGAAGATCTGAGCATGAAAGCAGAGGCGAGGCAGAAATAGCCAAGCTTGTAGTTGATTACTTCCAACAAGCTCGCAAGAAGCATTCACGAACCAGTGGGGTCGCGGAAATTGAAGAAGGTGGTTTATCCACACCCGCGAGGCCGATCTTAGAACACGGAATTTTGCCAATTCAAAGGAGTGCAAAGGCGGCCCGAAGTCTTTGCTCAACAACTTAAACGGACAATGGCGCCACAAAGGAGCAAATGAACCATGATATTTGGAGGCGAACCTGAAACCTTTGGTGATGGCTTCTTCCACAAAATCGGATGCAATTCCACTATGGCCGGTGGTAGGTTACATCTAATTCTTGCTTTCATGCATGCTTCTTTATGGCACCTAAGTGCTTGTGTCTATTTGCGAGTGATCTTTGTTGGGATATGTTTCATTGATTAATGTGCAATACTTCTTATGATAGGTTGCATGGGAGTCAACAATTACAGCTTCTTTGCGATAAAAATCCGGGCCAGATCCTTGAGAATGGTCCCAGGTGGTCTTGCTTCATGAAAAGGAGGTTGAGGTCGATTCTCTCACCCGCTTGCAAGCAAAGCATACTTGAGTTAGGAAACAAAATAATGATCTCTCCTTGCAAGAAAGATGTTGTGAGCGTCGGTTTCCGAATTTCTTATCCATACCTTATGGAAGTCCACCACGGTATAGTTCCATACAAAGGCCCGCTTCTTTATTATTGCATAAATATTTCCCACAACGAGGCCACCCATTCCGAGTGCGGCCTAATTTCCAACAATACAAAAGGGGCACATCACAGACACCTGTTTGGCAAAGGCTTTACGGAAGTTGAAGCCTATTTATGTAAAGAGAGTATTATTAGAAGGGAAACACAACATTTGCATATACCATATGAAGTTGGGTATGCGGGTAGCCACTGAATACATTAAGATCCTTAATGCAGTTCATGGTGAAGAGTGCAAGTCTTTGTTCTGGTCTGTGGACTGGTGAGAAGTCGGCCCGATAACCTCATTATGACTCAACCCGGCCCGAGCTCACGGAGGCAGTGGAGTTCGCGACAAAAGAAGCGAGGGTGAAGAATGGTATAAAGATATTTGCTTGATCTGAGAAATGTCGGAAATGTGGCATAAAAAGTCTTCTATGTCGAGAAGAGAATCATGAGTTCTTGCTTGAATGGAAAGCGTTTGAAAGGGTAAGCCTCTCTCTCTTTATTGCATCTTTGAAACATCTTTGCTATGTCTTTGTCATCCATTTGAATATTGCTTTTGTGCTTTCAACTTTCTAGCTAATCTTACGTTTTATGCTGAGATCTTTATTCACGAGATTCAGTGGAAACCGAGAAAGCTGGGTAGGTTAGGGCTAGCGTTACGAGAAGTGCCGGTTGTGAAGAAAAAGATCAATGCCACCAGAGGAAACAGGTAAAGAAATCCACAGGTAGGCCGGTGGGATCTGACTGAAGGCTGCGGCTTTCATGAGAAGAAAGAAAACAAAAGTAAAGAAATCCAAGATAATTTGGTGGGACCTGATCTGAAGGCTGCGGTGAGAGAGCGAGACCTCAAATGGCAAGGGGAAAAAAGAAAGGATCAAAGCGGTCCTTAGATTGTCTTACAAAGAGAGCGTGATGAAGGATTTCATTTCTGCATCTTGTGTTCCCACAGTGAAGATATTCGTGGCACACAATTCTACGAGGGCTAGATGGCGGGGAGCCATGCAATTGAGGTGCACGGACAATATCAGATGGCACCATTGTTTTACGTAATTGATTTTTCGCGGAGAATTATAGCATAAAAATACAAAAAGGGAGTAGCATTAACAATGGCTGGAATAGCAATTCGTCCACATCCATTATAGGATGGACATGGAGTTAAGGATCGAGAAAGCTATTGAAGAAACATTTTACTTGAGTATTATTAAGATTCATGAGCACTCTTTTTGTGCGGCCTTGTCTTGAAAAAGAACAATTCGGCGGCATATCAAATGGTGCTTAGAATTACTCCAGGCATATAGTTTGGTCAGATGGTTGTTCTAGCCAATTCAAATCTGCCCGACCATTCTATTTCCTACCAAGATATACCATGAGCTAGGGAAGAAATAATATGGAATTTCTTTTGGAATGACCCATGGTAAGGGAGAAACCGCGATGAAGCGGAGTCCTTAAAGGGGCATTCACTAGAGAGCGGCTCAAATTATGATGGGGTGAGATTTAGAGTCTTTGTGGCGATGCACAATAGTCGCAACTTCGTTGGAATGAAGGTACCAACAACGGGGACATCAAAGGTATTATGCTTTCATCTCTTTGCATGCGTAAGCGCACGTAGTCTTTGCACATGGCTAGCTGTCTTGTCTTTGAATAGTGCTTTCATCACTTTAAGTCTTTGTCGTGGCTAGCCAATGTGATGAAGTAGTCTTTGTATTATGCTTTGTGGTACCAATACTTATTTTATACTTACGGGTATACGGAGTAGTGGAAATGATGATGTTGATGGGACGAATCCGGTACGGGTACGTGCGAGTGGAAGGACGAGCAAATACCACGGTATCACGGGACATACTTGGCCAAATCAAGCACAAGGGTGGCTCATAGAGGTTTAAGTTGTTTCTATAAATGTTTGAAGAAGCCCGAGGTCATCTTATTGTGTGAACAAGCCGCGAGGTTGAAGAATTGGAAATATGTTACACTAAAGCCCGGATAAGTCTCTTGGTGAAGATGCTGAAGGCGAAATCGATCGGCATTTTGAAGGTGATGGAGAATGGCTTAGTGGAAACATAGAGGAAGGTATTAACTTTCTTTGTTATGGCCAGGAGGAAATCAAAAGAATCTGATTTCTATGTGGTGAAATATGTTAAAAGCCGAGGCATATCAGCAGCGAGTGTCGAGGATCGTGAGTCGAACCTTCAATATGGATGAACATGTGTTGTTTGGTTTGTACTATCTTTGTCGGCCGATGGTAGTTGAAGACTACTTGAAGACAAAGGCTGACCTTCGATCTGATCATCAAGTATCGGTGACTATCAAGTTTGAGATGAATCAGTTACGGCACCAGATTTTCCTTGAACGGGCTACTCACCCGGATGATTCTTGTGATGCGCCATATGAAGGTTGAATATGCTTTGACCTAGTTGTTTATCATTTTAGCAGTGCGTAGTTACTTGTTTTACTTGTCTCAAATTTTGATGATGATGATTGTATTGGAGCGATGTTTGTGAGACAATGTTTGTAGTATTGAATTTCTTTGTTAATATTAGATTATTTATTATTGGAGACAATGCTTGTAGTATTGGAGAGTAAGCTTGATATATATTCTGAAAATTGTACACTCCAAGATTAGAACATCCTCAAGATTGCTTGTCCCATTCAGAAGCCTCCATCGTTTCGCGGCATCGAGAGGTGAGATTGGCCATGTCTGCTTTGAAGTAGGCTGGCATGGTATGTATGGCCCACTTCCCACCCAAGCTGTAAAACATGGCGCTTCCCAAGGACCTGCTTCTTGTAAAGCTATGTTTGCTCGAGCTGGCATGGCAAAAGCTGTAAACTTCGGTCGGAAGAGCGAAGAATGGCATCTCGGGCCTTTTAGTTGCAGGAGTCGTGGTCGCCATCCATAATGATTTTCGAGATTACGGTTGTCACGACCTTGAAAGGATGATGAGAATTCTTTGGGGCCAGAGAATTTAGGGAACGAGGGAAAGCATTCCGATTAGGCTGTTGAGGAAGGATCTATCGTCACCGGGGAAGAGGCGAGAAAGTGGCTTCGTGGTGAAACACGTGTGGTGAGCTATGTGGTGAAGCTGCGTGTGGTGACATGTGGTGAAACATGTGGTGAACACAGCATGTTATGCTCGGGGGACATCAAAATACAATTACATATTACATCAAAAGCAAACATATTACATTGAAACAAGGGACATCAAAATACAATTGAGCATAGAATTGAGTTTCTTATATTATTCCCAAACAAGGCAAGAACCGCGACAACATATTCAAATTTGAATCATTTCCTAACTTTTGTAGAATGTGTTCAACTATTCTTCATCGGACATGCTTCTTCATCGGATAAAACCTCGGGCAAGTTTTTTTCTAGAATCTTTTCCTCATCACACTTTAGTCTAGCGCAATGCTTGATTCGAGCACCTTTCTTGATGCTGCTTGCGCCCAGAACTTCGAATATACAATTTGAGTAGAGAATACAAGTGACTTTGGCTCGTTTGTCAACAACTCGCATCACCTTTGACCAAAGGCTTCTTTCTATAGTAAATGCCCTCTACATGATTTCACCTCTCATAAACAAGTTTCAGTTACGCGGAAATCATTTTCAACTTCAAATTTTGGCAGTGCATAGCAACATCCAAAATCTGAGAATCCTCGTTCCTTTAGGTCGCGGCAATGCAAAGGCGTCTCCTTCTCAAAGTGTACAAGTACATTTGCCCGGAGTTGAGTATAGTGGCACGGTAGACTTGCGGGTCTCTTCCACACATCATGAACATTGGAGGGATGGTTAAACTGACCTGAGTCCCATTCATCATTACAATTTGTTCTCACACATGTCCCATTTCATCAAACAATTCGCTGCAAAAATATATTAGCTTTACGGTATGTAGGCGTGAATTTGGATTTCTGTCTTTGAATCCATGAATTTGAATGAATTTGCGGTTTTCACGGGTGTCTCATACCCCAAGCCTTTTTCTGTTGATATCCTCGGGTTTATTTCCAGTATCAGAACTTTTCTTCCATTTTAGTCCACTCGGATGTACCACATTGAAATTGTTTTACAGCCAATTTCACCGCACATCGCTGGGCATTATCTGGACAATGACCGGGATATTTAAAATTTGTAGACCTGCGTATCCATCTATTCAATTCTGTGCCTTCCCATCATGTTCACCTTTTTCAATGGTTTGATCAAAGAAGTTCCACATCATGTTGACCTCGTATCACAAGCGTACCTTCAACGAAATAAAATGATCGTTTGCTTTGGATTGTGATCGCGGCACCATCACGAAAATAAAGTGCTTTGTTTGGGGACATTGCTAGCTACGCTTTAAATTACTCAAAATATTTCATATGAAAGCGATGTTGAACAAAAAGTGTCATGTTCCACTATCCATCCAGGCATAGTAGTGTGTTTCCTTCTCAATGAATTAATGCGAAATGCGTGGATCAACTGATAGGTTATTTGAACAAATATAGTTTATCACGGTTGTTGACCCGGCAGCATGGTGACTTCATTACGCTCCTTAAAAGTATAATTCTCTGCTTGATCAATACGGATGAGTAAGCATCTCCGGCCGAGTTATCGAGGAGTTCTTTGTCTTGGCACTTTTTGCCGCACTGTCGAGAAGTTGTGTAAAGGGAAATTTTTGGGAAGCTGCAGCATTTTTACGTTCGCGATTCGGAAGACTTGGAGTTTCATTGTGTTGGTGAACTAGCTTAGACTTCTTCTTTGCCAATCTCGAATCACACCGGTTTTTCCTTAGTCTAGGTATTCCCCACTTCCTGTACCACTATCAAACTGGATTCATGTGGAAGCGGATAGGGAACTTCTTAATCCACACTCTTACACTCGCGAGAATGCATTCCCTCTTATGGTAAGGTTGGAAGCTAGTGGTTTTCTCACATAAAGATTCCCTACCACGGACTTCTTATTGCTGCTTATTTTGTATTAGGGCGCCTGCATTCACCATGTAATGGAGCGCAAAGGATTGACAAGTCGCGGTAGCATTTTGGGTGCTTAGTTCTCATACTAGGCATCTATTAGCATCTGCGCATTCCTAACATGGTATATCTGGCCGACAACTATTGAAGTCCTTTAATTTTACAACGAGCCATGGACTGACTTTTCCAAACATCCTCGTTTGATCATAACACTAGGATGTTAGTCTTGAATTTCTGAACAATTTACTGGCGCAGGAAGATAACAAAGATTGATGGTATATTTATTGCATACTACAGTTTCCACCACACTAGGCACCACATAGCATATATTCTCACAGGACATTCATCTTACACCTGCGTTATTCACCACCTTTAGGCACCTGAAAGCATATATTACATAATTTCGCGTACATATTTTTTTTTCACCACTAGGCACCACATAGCATATATTCACGGCATTTATTTTACACCATGTTACTTTCACCACACTAGGCACCGTAGAGATATATTACGGCCATTTATTTTACACCGTATTTATTCACCACACTAGGCACCACACTTAGCACATATTCTGACATTTATTTTACACCACGTATTCATTCATCATATAGGCACCACAAAGCGTTATGTTTAGAGCATTTATTTTTACACCATATTTTTCACCACACTGGCCGGTACCACATAGCATATATTACGGCATGTATTTTTACACCATGTTATTCACCACTAGGCACCACAAAGCATATATTTACGGCATTTATTTTTACACCGCGTGCCTCCACACTAAATGCGTACATGTATCATATATCCACGGCATTAATAGGCACCACACACCCTGTGAGCAATCACTAACCACACCAACCACATATCCATGACAATCACTAGCACATACCGCATGCCACATTAACAATAAAATGTGGGTGAAGATGAAAATGAAATAACGTGGTCTTCGGATAGTGAGTGGCATGATCCTCTCTTACATTTTAGTTCAATCTTACGGGCTTAACATCCTTTGCATTTGGAGACCCTCTTGTTTCGGTCCAAAATTGCTGCCTGAAGTTCTATGTGAGTGGGAATTGCATACGCTCTTCTAACTCTTTTGTACACAAAACCCATTTCCCCTTTGCAATCTATCTCTTCCCTCTTGATTTTGCTTTGGTAAGATTCCTAGGATGAACACTTGACGAGTTTACCAAAACCTCGAGCAGCGGGGATTAGCACTTTCGGTGTTAATGCTTAGCGCTACGGTATAGCAAGAACCTTCTCTTAGGTACGCTAAAAGCTGTCATTATTTGTTAGACTTCTTCACAAGTTGAATGAAGCCACGAGGTTCTTGACCACAATGCTCTTGGCACCAAATCTTTGACTCTTCACCAGAAATGTTGTCCATTGTCATCTTCGAAGGAAAATCTAAATAAAACCTCTTTCTTATCATTGTCGGTGAGCCTTTAGTGGTGCTATGAAATGAAGATAATAATTTCAACACCATCAGAAGCCCTTTAGTAGAGGCCGATACGAGTGGATCCTTCCCTCTGTGATGCAATTTTTGCTAATTCTTCTTTAAGCCTTTTCTTTTCTTTTTGTCTTTTATGATCCGTTCTTGTTACGGAGTTCTCTTTCTCACACGCGTGCTCGGTTTTTAGATTTTAAGTGATTTGCTTCCAAATTAAAGCGATTTAAAGTATGAAGCCGGATTGATGATCCCACAGCAGGATTAAGCACCATGGCAGGTATTAGCCGGGAAAGCGTAATTGGGTTTAGATAGAGTTAGGTGGAAATTGGAATGGGACCCAATTGGCGTGGAAATTGGAATGGGGCGGGTAGGCGTGAGAATGGTCGTTAGGTTCAGAAATGATTGAATCGAGGCGGTTATGCCTTGGTAGCCAAAATGAGCATTAAAATTGCACCACAAATTTGATATCTCCCACCACATTTTTAGGGGGAGACAGGGGGGACACCCAGGGTGTTCCACTACAACATGCTTTCACCCAAAAGGAAATGAAGAAAATTTAACCAGCCTAGTTGTAAAAGCTTTGGCAGCTCCACCGAGAAAAGCTGGCAAGGTGTTCTGAGGAGCACCCAAGCGTTGTTTTAAGGCATAATGCAAAAAGTTTCCATCGCATAATACCTGGCAAGTGCAAGAACCAGGTTTATCTTCTCTAGCACATGATCAATAGATCTAAAGCCAAAAGAACCTCCTAGCGTATGGAGCAGATTGATCTTCTTCAGCTTTTCTAAGCACACTGATATGGAGTTGATTGAGTTGAGGCTATGAATTGAGGCTCTGCTTGATTGATCGAGTTTAGGCTATGAATTGAGGCTCTACTTGATCGAGAACCCTAAACTAACTCAGATGGCAGATACGAAACTCCAGATTAGGAGTTGTGTATTTTTAAATGTAATAACTATTGGATGCTCAATGCATGGATACGCCTTTAATTATTTTCCACCTTATTTAAACAAAATTCCTAAGTATCTAACATATCTTCATGAGATTTTTTAGATTGCCTGTTGGGGGCAACCCTTTTGTTGGAGGGGGGGAGTATCTCTTAGAAGGCTGATTGAATTTAGACGTCATATGTTATGGAATATTCTATGATATTTTCAATAGATGGCTGGGATTGTTTAGAATTTGTTGGAGGGGTTTGTGACAATTTTGACATTTAAACAGTAGAGATTGTGTGAGATGTTTTTTAGGAGATAGGTGGAATGGATATGCAATCGCATTTCAGTAGTGAAATTTGGGATAAGGCGGTAGGGAACCCAATTGGGCGATTACGAGGCATGAATTGATGCGCAAGCCCGGGCTTTGGAGGATCTGATACATGCTATGCAAACAACCCCAATCGCCTTAATTTCTGACATGATTGTTGGCTGATTTGCGTCAAATCTCAAACGCTTCCATTTCTACCATGATGCTCTATTCTACCTAGTTGCATTGCTTAAGGCAGAAACGATCAACGGAAGAGCATTGATCAAACTTCTCACCTTTGGTCTAGAAATTGAGGAAAGGATTTGCATGTTATTCCTTGGCCTCGAATTTTTGAATATGAAGGAGAAAAGGACCATCCATTTTTCAATGCGGCGAAAATGCTAAACTCGAGATGGGATTTTCTCAATACTTTGATGGAAGGCTAGATGGAAAGGTTTTATGCTTTACAACATATGCTAGAAAGGCATTACATATTTTTCTTATAGGGCCTTTAGTTTGCATCCCTGTTTTTGGATCACGAGAAATCGCTAGAAATCATAGCGTGTTTAAGAGCAGCAAACGGAGATATCTGATGTTTGAGATTGATTGAAGCCGAGGGCACAATTGACTACGTGTTTCTAGAATCGGGCTATATTCTTTTGTGGTAGACAAAGTTTAGAAGATACAAAAGGTAATGTTGGTTTGTTGCATTAGGTTTATTCACATCACAATCATGGATCAATCGGACTGACTAAAAATAGTATTGCTTGAAGAATCAGCGACATGGTATAGAGATTGAACACTCGATTCTATGTGAAGTTTAAAGGAGTATTACTTTTGATTGCAATAGTTTAAAATGGTAAGTCATCCTTTTATTTGTTATTAGTATTATATCAAGAGAATTGAAATATTCTCTATATTTACTGATCGAGAGTCAAACTTTTCTTTTGTTGAATAACGTGTCTTTATTAAACCAAAAGTTAAGTACAAGTAAAGATAAGCAAAGTGGTTATCAATGCATAGAATAGATGAAAAAACCACAATAGAAGAAATCACATGTGCCAAAGGTGGCTCAAGAACCACCCAAATAACTTTTCACCGCACGTCTCTGCGGCCAGTAGTGAGGCATTAATGAGGTATATATCTTCCTCTTAATACAATACAATTCAATTCTTATAGCCTTTGAATATAACCTAACAGATTGGGCCATGATTGAGTCTTATCCTTGTGTTTTCTTTTTTTTGGATGAAGATGAGCTTTATTATGACATCGGGTAAGTTTATTTGTATCCATTTTCAATTAAAGGTTGTCCTTTATTAACATGTATTTCTTTGGATGCAAACCAATATAGAAGGATGTATATTTTGAAACGAATGCATTGAAAATACATGCAATATTGTAGATGTATTAGTATAAATGTCAACTGAAGGTCATAGGGATGTTTCTTCTATGCTATAGAGATCTTAAAACATAAGTTATCAATATTCCCAAGAAATATGATTTTTTTTTATATGCCTGGGTTAGTCATTTCATATAAATCTATGCATACAAACGTTATTTATCTAGGATACAAATACTATTCGAATGTTACTTGGTATAATACTTTATTGGTTCACTTATGGAGTTCGATGTTTCTTATAAAGAGACTAGTAATGGTGCCCAGCATTGCTGGGCATACGTTGGGAACCTACGTGGACTGAAACCTGTTCATCTCAGACTCCTTTTCATAAATCTAATTATTAGATTTATATAATATTAGATTTATATAATATTGTTATTAGATTTATATTATATAATAGAAACTAAGTCCAGCATTGTTGTGCGATAATAGGTTTTTGTATATTCAATACCCTTTTCCTTTTATCTTTTGCTCTATCCTGCGTTTCCTTTTTTTATCATTCTCTTACGCATTTTCTTTTTTACTTTTCCTTCTTTCCTGTTTTCCCTACACGTCTTCTTTTTTCTTCTGTTTTTTTTTTTGTTAAAAAAACTATTCTATTCAATTCTATTCTATTCTTTCCCTTTCCCTTTCTCTTTCTCTTTACCTATGCTCTTTTTTTGTTTCCTTTTTCCCATCTTTTTCATGTGCCCTTTTTCTTCCTTTCCACACCTTCTTCCTCTTTATTCCATGCCCATCATCTTGTACCACTTTTCCTTCCCTTTTCATCACCGGTTTTATTTTTCCTTTCCTTTTTCATCCTTTCTCTTACCTTTTCCATTTTTTCCTTGCCTTTTCGTTCCCTTCACTTCCTTTTCCTTTTCTCTTGCATTTCGCTTTTCCATTACCTTTTCAATTCTTTCCTACTCTTTTACATGCCTTTCCTCTCCTCACGCTCTTCCCCCTTTATTTTTAGTTTCCTATTCCCCTTTTTCTTTTTCTTTTCCATTTTCTATGCTCTTTTTCCCTTGCTTTTTCTTTCCTTTGCTCACCCTTTGCCTCTTCCATTTTTCCCTTGCCCTTTTATTGGTTCCTGCTTCATTTTCTCACTTTTCCTCGTCCTTTTTCCTTTCTTTCCTCTCCTTTTTGCACTCCTTTTCCTTTTTCCTTTTGCCTTCCGTTTTTTATCTCTTCTCCTTTTCCGTACTGGCATAAGCTTTTTCCCTCTTCTTTCCATTTCTCTTTTTCATTTTTATTTTCCCATTACCTTTTTTTCATTCTTTTCCTCACCGCTTTTCGTCTTCCTTTTTATAAATTTCTCACCCTCTTCCCACTACGTTTTCCCCATTTCCCTATCCCCTTTTTTGTTTTCGCTTTCCCATGCTCTTTTTCCTTTCTTTTTCTTTTCCTCACAGAAATTCTTCTTCAAAGTTTTAGCCGTTGCCCTTCCCTCTTCCTCTTTTCCATTTTTTCTCTCCCGAATTTATAGTGCCGCTTTTCCATTCCCTTTTACGCTTTCCTCCTCGTTTTTCGTTTTGTTTTTTCCTTTTATTTTCCATGTTTTCGTCTCTCCACCATTTTCCGCTTCCGCTTTTCCTCCTTTCTCCACACTTTCCCTCTTCCGCACTTCAGGTTACTTTTCGAGTCAGCGGGTGTAGCCTCGCGGACCGATAAACCTTCCTTCCTTCCTTCCTTCCTTCTTTTCTCCTCCCTCTTTTCTTTTTACCTTATTTTCACTTTTTTTCCATGCTATTTTCCTTTCCTCACCCTTTTTCTTCCCTTTTTCCAGGTTTCGCTTTCCTCTTTACCGCCGATGCGCTTTACGGCTTCCACTTTCCCCTTTCCTCTCCCGCCCTTTTCTTTTCCTCTTAGAATCAGCGATAGCAAATTGTAGTAGTGGAAAGTCGTCGCGATAAATCTTGGCTTCCGGATGCAATCGATAATCGGTAGTAAATTAAATTAGTCCGACGCCACCGGTAAAAACTTTTATAATATAAGATGAATGTACATATATTTTATGAAGTTGGATATTCTATTGTTTAGATTGGTACTTGAAAATGCATATTATTATCAATTGCTTTAAGATATGAGATCTTGGGCACATCGTGGTTGATTAATGGGCAAGAATCTTACCAATATAGCAACATGTATTGATGCATTACATAATGCAATGATTGCATGGAAAGGGTCTACAATGCACCACTTGCTTCAAAGTAACATTACTCTGGTAGGATACTCAGTAGCGTGAATATTTCAAGATAGAAGATCTATGTGCTCATCTAAGCTATTCAAAGTGATTGTAAACACAATAAGGTGTTATCAATGATTATATAAATTACTAGCCTAATGAAGGGAATCGTGGCCTTGTAAAATATTTTACACATCTTTATTAGTTTTTGGACTTAAAGGCCGACAAAAAGCCCAGCAATGCTGGTCACTTTTTCTAGTTTGATATATATCTTGTTTGTAATTCACCCATTTTCTATCCACATAGTTAGACCGAGTGTGGCGACAAAGATATTTTAGGATATGTCCCCATATATTTACTACATTGTTATTGTTAGACCTAGAGTGTAGTAGCAAATTTGAATTGGACATGGGTAATATAAACGAATTTACTCAAAGATGTGCAAGCATTAATATTGTACACCAGTCCTAGCCACAATCAATGGGTGATGTGGACACAGAAGGTGAAGAACTTGACATACTCCAAATTGTAAGCTTAAAGTATTCTGTTGAGATTGAAACTCAATAAACAAAAGCTCCTTCATAGAACTAGTAAATGTGTGCTATCCTTTGTGCCTGGCAATGGGCCCGCAGCGGCTCAGGGCCTGTTGGAGGGGTAAGAGAGTTCAATGGTTCGCCCGGATGGAGCGTGCGAGAACACGGATGCATCGCGGTGGACCGAGAGGCCCGATCGTGGCGGACTGCGGGGGAGTACACGGGCGCTTGCTTCCTTGCCAAGCTCACGGGACCCCGGCTATAGAGCGGTCAAAGCGGCCCATTACAAGGAGCACATCAACCCCCGTTGTTCGGGGCCCGCGGCTCTACTGCGTTCCCATTTGCCCACTGAAAAGCCTTGGACTCATTGCCTCCCGACCGCACAAGTGCCCACCATCTTCGCATGTCCGAGGCAGGCGGTGGATTGGGGAGCCCCGCCGGGGCAGGGCTCTGTCGGTCTTTGTCAAATGGGTGCCATTGAGGATGAGTCTCATACTTTCGAGTTGCCCAACATTGGTCCCGGATCCAGGGCGGATCACGTTCCTTTAATGCGGTAGGACTTGCCCCCATTCTTGATGAACACCGCCGTCGATCACGTGCTCTAGAATTCGTACATTAGTCTTGGATGCGAGCCCACCTTTGCCACGGCTGCCCGTGATTAGGCACTACGAGATCACCCGGTACATGTGTATATATTTTTGTGTTTTGCATTTTGTATATTGGAGCGGTTTGTGGGCTGATTGCGCCGCAGTTTTCCCTCGAAAACCCCGGGGTGGGGTTTTTAATCCGGGTAGTAATCCTTCTTTGCGCCTTGCTTTGTATTGGGTCCCATAGACCGATTGGTCTCCATGGACGATAAAAATACCTTCCTTCCTTCCTTCCTTCCTTCCTTCCTTCCTTTATGGGGTTTCATATTTTCGTGGACGATAATTCTTATCGAACTTTCTTCCCATAATTAACGCGACTGGTTCATTTGTCTTGTTAGGGTATGGTCACATGAAGATGTCAACGGGGACTCTTTCATGTCAACATGAACGCAGTGGTAGAAACAGGGTCACATGAAGATTCAGAGGCAGCCTCCGTTCTTGCCGGTTTTCTTCTACCTGCTAATTTCTGGATTGCTGCCAAGTGCCCTGAGATCCGCCACGTGCTGATATCCAAGAGATTCATGTTGACGTAAAAACCAGGTACGTTCAATTCTTGCCCCTGCGCTAATCAGATCATGCCATTTGGCAAGTTTCAAATCAAGAATCCTGTGTTCATCGCTGCCATTCCTGTTTTACTTGCATTCCGGAAGCACATCCCTGTTTTACTTGCAATCTGGCATGATTACCTTACATTCTGCTGATTTACTTGCATTCTGCTCATGTTTACTTGCATTCCGACTGATTTTTACTGCTCCCCTGCTCCAAGAATCGAACGTCCCTTGTTTCCACGTTACAGGAAGGACCTTTTGGTCGACATTCCTGGCATGTCAACTAGGCTCCGCGCTGCCGCGCGTCGCCTGGTTTCCATGCCAGGAATGTCGACCAAAAGGTCATTCCTGTATACATGAATCCGTCCAACTGAGGAGAGAGCCGGTGGGATGGATTGATGTCAACACGAAGGGATATTCATGTCATCTCCATGTGACCCCTCCATAATGACTTTTTGACGTCTAATGGAAGACGTTGACATCTTCATGTGACCCAGGGACCTTTTCTTCTGAAAAGATTTTGATTCGAGGGATGTAATATACTACACTTTTTTCTTCCAAATTCCAGAGATATAATCTATAAACTACTCTTTTTTCTTCGAAAGGACATGCAAAAGCTCATTTATTTGATACCCAATAGTGTGTGGATCGAAAATGGGGACTATGAGCTTCCTCTGCCTCTTTCTGCTAATACTAAGGCTTGGAATGGCACTGACAGATATTGAAGTCCAAATTTCTTCCGTGGACTCTGTTTACGGTGACATTCATCCCGTTTATGACCAAAATTATAATTTGTTGGCCACTGACATATTCTGTCTGGGCTTTTCTTCACCCACCAAGCAACGAATTTACTTTGGCATCTTCATCAACTGGCAGGGAGACGCTCAGCTGGTATGGTCGCCTCCAAACACCCACCTTCTTAATTTGGGTTCTATGTTTTCTCTTAGAAACGAGAGTAAATCTCTGCTGCTAAAAAATGGAGAAGGAAAACCAGTATGGCAAGTAGAAGGAATGTGGAACTGTAACATAACAGAACAAGGAAATTTAATGTTGTATAATGAGAGTAGTATTATGTGGCAAAGTTGGGAAATTCGACAGATACTTTGCTTATGCAACAGCCATTCACTAACCTGTCAGGCAGGATATACACAGAAGGTAACATGTTTTATGTCCGCTCTGGTGCCTGTAACTTTAGCCAAGAGCTACAGTTACATGCCATAGATTCTGCAATGCTAAATTCTCATGATACTGATGCGAGCATCCATATTTTGAATGCGAGTTTTATGGTGTTCAAAGACCGCACTGGCTCAGTTGATAGCATACAACTGCAAACACCCACAAGTGTCCAGAGTTTTTCGGCTATTTATCTCATATCTTCTTCTTAAATCTTTTCTGATACAGTTTACTTTGTTTCTTTACTTTCCTTCGTAATTTGTCGTGTTCCATATCTGGCCAGCGGCCACAGTATAAGCCATAATTTTCGTTGAAATTTGTTCTCCATTTGTGTTCCTTTTCTTGCAACATCACTATTTTCATTATTATACCATGTCACTGAATTCAATAGTATGAGCGAATCCCTGTCAAAATAAATTCCAGCCACATATTAGATACCACGATTGACTGAGGAAGCATGCATAAGGGTCAATTCCCACTGGCAGTTAGGTTAGGTTAAATAGGGTAAATAACGGAAACTTGCTTTCACACTAGCACTTAAGTTACTACCAGTTAGGTTAGGACTTGGTTAAATTTTAACTATGGTTAACTTAACCAGGTCACTTTCATACTGATAATAGTTAAGTTAAGTTAAGTTAAAATTTTAACTGGACCCCTTATTTTAAACTAGAAGTTAAGTGACCCGGGAAAGGTACACTTAACTCGGTTAAGAACTAACTTAACCTAACTGTTAAGTGAGAAAGAGGCAACAATCTAGTTAGGTTATTATTATTTTTTTTTAATATGAAAATGGCTTATTTCATCTCTTTGAACAGCTAGAGTAGCTTGAGGATCAAAAGCTTTTTGGATTTCCTCCGCTCAAGGGACAATTCATAGAATCGAATTGAATCTAGGGTAGTTTTCGCACCTTAGAGCATATTTTGGGCATATTTGAACATCTAATGACTAGAATTTGTAGTTCTTTTTTCGATAGTAGAAACATTTCTTAGATTATTTTCAGGGAGCGTGTACTTACGGTTTTTCCAATGCCAAGAAAAATGTGACACCCACTAAAAATAATGAGACATCCAAAAAAGAAAGAAATACAGAGAGAGAAAAAATAGAGACAGATAAAGAATATCGAAAATATAGAAAGATAAGAGATCGAAAATAAACCTTGTATCTCTTCATGGATTGTTGGTTTCAACAACTAAGAAACACTTTAGATATCTTTAACTTAATGGCATCTCTTAACTAAAGTGGGAAATGGACTTAGTTATCTCTAACCTAACAAAGCCTCTTAACTACTAGTGTGAAACATCAACTCATCGTAAATGTTAGGTTAAGTTGATTTTTTGAATTTAACCTAAGTGATCCCTAACAAGTCTAGTGGGAATGTATATCTTCATAATCCGTTAAGTTAGTCTTAACTTAACGACCTTAATGGGAAAGCATAATCTCTTTTTGGCTAAGTTAAAAGATAACCAACCGGTTAAATTAACTTAACTTAATGGCGAGTGGGAAATGGCCCTAAATATTGTATCAAGCATCTTACTACCTTTCCTATAGCTGCAGTGGTGTTTCCTGCAGCATCTAATGCATCTGTCCTCTCACGAATAGAGTGGCTCATACCAGCCATCTCAGCAACGCCACCAGCATTGTCACTGATTGGACCATATGCATCGATGGCAAGCCCAGTGGCAAGTGTGCTGAGCATTCCAAGAGCAGCAACAGCAATTCCATACATGGCAGCTAAGCTGAAGCTCAGGAAAATGGCTATAGCAATAGCAAAAACTGGAATGATGACAGATTTATAGCCCAAAGCAAGTCCAAAAATAATGTTAGTAGCAGCAACAGTCTTGCAAGAGTCTGCAACATCCTGGACAGGTCTGGAAGACGCAAATTTCCATTACAAACCAACCGTGGGTATAAAGTGCTGCTTGAGAGCTCAGTTCCAGATTATAAAGTTACCTGTATGTGTTACTTGTAAAATACAGCCAATGATAAGGCCAGCCCAAAGCCCGTTACCAACGCAGAAAAACAGATGCCTGTCATTCACAAGAAAAAACATATCAGCATTGAAAAGGAGGATATCATGCATCAATTGGACAAGGATCTGGCCCTCACTTTTTGAGAATTCTACTGCAGCCAGGCATTTGATGCTCATTCTTTTGCTTTGTTAATAACTATCCTGATGTAGATGTTTGGACCCTTGCTATTAGTAGCAGGAAGATGTTGTCTATACATACAATGTCCTTCAATAACTTGAAAGGTAGATGATTGCTTGAAATTATATAAGTCTAAGTTTTGGAATGCATTTCCCATTGATGGAATCCGACTAAAATAGTGCTGGTTTGACAGTAACTTAGCTTTATATGTAAAGTTTTTTACAATCTTCGGCATTCTTTATCATTATGTCTAATTTTGTTTTCTTTTTTAATGGCAGGAAGAAGGGCAAGTATAAGCAGCTTGATAAGGAGAATATGACCGTTGCTGTTGTTGAAAAAAAGTCTACAGCCCGGAAAAACAGGGAGTATTCAACTAGATATTATGAGTGGAGGGCAGAATTTGGGCCAGCGCTTGGTATCACATGCAATAAGAGGATTGAAGACTTCAACATGCAGGAAATTGTTGATTTTAGTCGTCATCTTGTATTTTTTATGCAGCAGGTAACTTCTTTCTGTTTTTTCTGTTGCTATAGTGTTATGTGCATAACATGCTGCAAATATTCTAATTTCTTGTTGCAGATCCAGAAATCAAATGGAGAGCCATATGCGCCTAATACAATGAAGGATTATTTGCATACTTTTGGTCGAATTTTAAAAAAAGGCAGAGATGAGCGAACTCGTACAACAGGTAACTTCTTTTTGTTGATGATCACATGTAAATTGCCTAAATCTGTTTATGTGTAGGACAATATGAGCCTGAGATAAAAGTAACTACTGATGCGACTTTTTAAAGCAGCTCGTGATGCATGTGACAAGGTCAATTACTTTATTCTCTCTCTTTCTTCTTTTATAACGACGAGTGTGTCCTACGAAGACGAGTTTCTTCTTGATGACAGCATGATTCAAAAAATTCTTGAATCTGAATTTTTGTCGACTTCACATCCGAATGGCCTTTTATGTCGTGTGGAAGTTTATTGTATTACGTGCTTCTTCATCCGGCCAGGAAATGAGCTGTGGGAAACACTGTGCGTGGACTTTAGTTTCAAAAAAGATGTTCATGGCACGTTTATTCGGTGAGTTCATTTGTCTTTCGGTGAGTTCATTTGTCTTTTGTTATACGTACACGTTTTGTTGTTTACATCCTTTGTTATGTATTTAGGTTCTGCCAGCAGCCATCAAAGAATAGGCCATTAAACATGCAGAATTGTAAGCCGAGTGATAGGAGACGGCCTGTTGAGGTTTATTCGCATATCAATCCCGATCTTTATGAGACGTTCAGACTTTACTTCTCTCACATGCCACCTCCGGAGGATGATGAGGATTTTATGGAGAGGCATTTGCTGTTATCAGCGATCACAAAGCCAAGAACTTCAGTTTGGTTTCAAATTCAGAATCTTGGTCGTCATAAAATTAGTGACTTGGCGAAGACAGTATCTTCAATTCTTGGTAATTTTTGTTTTTTGTTTATTCTTTCTTTCAGAAATCTGAATTATTTAAGTTGAGTTTGCGAATGATGCAATCTGCCAATTGATTATTCCTTTTGTATTTAAGTTTCCTAATGATTCAAGCTGGTTAATAGGTGTCAAAGTAACAAACATGACTTTTCGTCATTTTGCTGTTACTCGCGAGAGAGAGCAAGGTTGCCCAGATGATACACTGGTTAATCTTACAGGCTATAAGAGATCAACTACTTTGAAAAACTATGACCACAGTGGCAAATTAGAAATGATGGCCATGCAAGCTAGCTTAATGCCTGGAGAAACTCCATAATGCTGGCGAAACTCGTTCTTACAACGAGATCTTAGATGAAACGAAAAAGAGTTAATTGTCAATATTCTGTTTTTCTTTCTGTTCTGTTTCTCTCTTATTTGACACTGTTCTTGGTTTACTGCAGAGGCTCGAAACACATTGAAGGCAAGTTCTTCTGTTGAAGCAAAAGTTGTAGGAGGGAGTTCAACACAATTTGTTGGATCTACGACAAGCATACCTGGGCCTTCAAATATTCAGGTACCTGAGCATTCAAATATAAATTCGGCATCAAACATTATACCAGTGGGGCCGAGTAGTCCAGCAATGAACTTTGCACTAGGGGCTGCTTCGATATCTGCATCAACTAAGAATTCTACAGTGATGAATTTTTATAATTGTAACTTTCCAACAGGTACGTAGTTTTTATATTATTTTAGTTTTGTAGATCTGTTTTGTTGCGGTTCTAATATTCTGTTTGTGTTCTTCGTAGCATCATTTAGATGAAAAAATTCTGAATGATTTTAAAAGAAGATAGCAATGACACTTCTGCAACAACAAATTTCTGCTGTAATAATTTCTGCTGTAATAATCTGCTGTAATAATTTCTGCAATCAGATTTCTGCTGTAATAATTTCTGCTGCAACCAGATTTTGTAGAAATTCAATGTACATCCTGTAACAGATTTCTAAGACTATTTTGTTCTATAAATTTTGGAGGATCTACTATGCTGTAACAGATGTAATTTTGGAGGCTAGTGCGTATGCTCCATCTCATATTTCTTTTGCATAGTGAAACCCACGTTTTGATTTTGGTTATGGGTTAGAGGATAATGTTATGACCATAACATGCTTGTTATGGCCATAACAAATAATGTTACTGGAAATAACATTTTCAAATGGATGGCTGAGATTGAAACCTGGGCCTAAAGGACGAGGCCCAGGACGTTAAGGCTTGTGCATGCTACTGTCATCAGTTAATTACAAAGCAACGTATTGCAGCAATACTTCTCTCAATTCTACGTTCTGTGCAGTTCTGGTATAGTATACACAAAAGAAGGTTTCTTGTGTATTTAGTCACCTACCTATTGGGAAGACCACGCCCTAGAAATGACAGCGATGATGAAATCATGATGTCTTTGACCAGTTACGCCTATGAGGAGTTGGAAGTGGTTACTAATCAGTTGCATAGGGGGCAGAGTAAGCTTATTCGTTTTTTCCAAGTATTATGGCGTCGTGTTCAAGTTTTATTCCCAACCATTGATCTGGCGAATATTCTAGGTATTGTGCCAGATTAACGGCCATTAGAATTTTGAGAGAAAAATTGCATGCCAATGTCAATGGTGTAGAACGAACCTATGGTTGCAACGGAAAAAAAGAAGAAAGATAAAAAAAAAACCACTTGAAGCAATTAAAAAGAACCGCCGTTCTGCCATAGCTTTCTGCTTGCTAATTCTTCAACCGGGGGAAAGGCTGAACAGGGGCAAAGGCTGAAAGCCTGTCAACTACAGTGCATAGGTCAGTGGCAAGGAACTCTGCGGGAAATTCGTCTGCTGAAAAGGGGAATGTGCAACTCTGCTTCAAAAAGTGAGGCCAAAAACAGGGCGAAAATTTTGAAGCCATATTTCCACTTTGGAAGGTATCGGCTGCCTCAAGGTACCGGCTGCCTCACTCAGGCTTGGAGTAGCAGAGTAAAATCAAATTTATAAGGGGGCAAAAGCTTGGAACCAAATCTGCATAAGAAGGACTAATTCTGGCCTTGATTCGCTCATTATCCTTGTAAAAAGGCCCTCTATCATGCTATCTGCTTGTTGGGAAAATCTGTCATCAGAGCCAAATCCGCAGAAGAAAGCAAAGAAGAAGCAGCAAAGAAAGCCCAGAGCCTGCAATAATATGCTCGCCAAGCCTTAAATCTAAAACAAGTTTATCAATCGGCCTTTTATATAAGGCTGTTCCCATGCCCGAGGAAGACTATAATTCGGCTCCAGATGAGCCAGACATGTATGCCAAATGCCTGCCTGGTGTTTGCTCATGGAAAAGATAGCAAGAGCGCCCTCAAGCTTCCTTACCAAATGCAAAATTCCAGGGCCTGCAATAATGTGGCGACAGCAATAAGACCATCAACAAGGTTTAAAATGAAACGCACTTATTTAAGAAGTGCGTTTGAAAGATTCCTTTATAAAAATTGGAAACTTGAAAAAAACAGACAAAATAGGGAGCAAAATAGATTGTTAAGCAATTAGCATTCGAAATACCCCAAAAAAAGCAACATTTTTGAAGCCTTTTCATTTTTTAAAGAGGGCAAAAAAAACAAAAGCTTGTTTTGAGGAGGGTGACATTAAATTTAAAAGCTGAATAAGTATTTATTGCTGAAAATAGAAGGAAATACAGTTTGTCTTTTTGCAAGCTTAATATAAGTACTAAGAAAATTAAACATAGGGAAGACAAAGAGTGTGAAATCATGGAGCAAGAAAGAGTTGCTCTAATTAATACTTGTTGAAGAGACAAAGCTTTCAGATTAAAAATCATCATCAAAATATGTTATATTTCTTAGCACATAGTTTACAATGAAAGTTAGTTTGTAATCTTATTTTGTATAAATTTATACAACTGGTGGAGGAGGTGGTTCTTCCCAGTCCACGGGACTCTCGTACCCCTTAGGATCGACTCTTGTGAGGGTATGATAGCGAGGCGCCCGCGCCGATTCCAATGGCAGTGCAGTTTGTTTCTCTAGCTTCGGGCACCACCGGGCTCTAAGTCGACAAACTCCACCTCCTCATCTCTTCTTCCGTAAGTGGAGGCTGGATTTACGTGTAAGTGCCCTTAGCATCGCTAGCACCGTTCTTTGCTCCCGGTTCCTCATTTTCATCGGGGAAAGGATTCACAAGAGCTTATCACGGTCCGATGAAACTTACTTTATCGGGTCTATGTCGACCGAGGCGACATTGCGGCTGCTTTAAAGGGCGAAATGGCTGGCGTGGTGCACGATCGGAAAAGGCATCTAAGATCCGGTCTCGAGGCGAGAAAACCAGCGTACCAAATTATTAATAAGCGGCTGTGGCTTCGATAATGGGACACCACGGCGCCTTGTCATTTGTGGGTCTCTTAATTCTACTTGAAACGGTAGGGGGCGAAATGCATTGCGGGGAGGAGTCTTCTCGTGCGTGTTAAAATGAATCATGGTTTTTTGGTGTCCGTATTTGTAAAACCTATATGAAAATGCTTTCGAAACTTGACTCACTAAGCGGACCACCACCATGACCCTTGGCGTTTGTTTTAAGCACGCCAAGCAAAAGCGGCAATTAGAAATTAGTAAAAAGAAAACAAGGAAAATAAGTAGCCCGGTAGTGTGGCGGTATAAACTTATCGACGGTTGCCTTCTTTGTATAAATTTATACCGGCGGCAAAGCGTATAAATTTGAGCGGACATTGCCTTCTTTGTATAAATTTATACGCGGTTGTTCGGCCTTTAAAATTTAAACCTTAAGGCGGATGTGGTATAAATTTATACGATTGGAGTTACCGTAAAACAAAAGCGTTAATTGTGAAGCTTACCAAAGCTAGCGGTTTTTGAAGCCGGCGTTACAGGCCGGTTTAAGCACCCGACATCGTCGAAGGTCGGAATGAAAAATGATCACCCTCCGGTTTTGAGGATGTGTGACTTCTTTTAGGCCATCCGGGAAAGACCGGACTTTGCGTGGTGAAAGCCTCCTCATCAAAAGCTATCCTTTATTTTAAATCCATAAGGAATATCGCAATGCATAATGTAAAATTTTGCTTGTCTAAAAGAGTCCCCGACCTTGTACAATCACCCTCAACAACCCATCTTTGGGCGTCGACCAAATGTGGTAAATCTCTCATATGTACAGTCAAAGCGGAAGTGGCGACCTCTCTACCCTGTTCAATTGCCTTAAGCCTTTGCCTCTCTTCTTTGGCCCTACGAACCAGGTTTAAAAATCCAGTTGGTAGCCCCTTCTTCTTGTTCTGTAAGAGTAATGTAAGACAAAGGCACAAACACATAACATATTGTTTGCAAAACTTACCCGTACCAATCGAAGTTAGCTGCGTGCTCTCGATGATCGCATGCGTGGTGCAACTTGGGTACAAAAGTTTGCACTCCTCCCGATCTTCTAGATTGAGCTGCTTCATTAACTTCGGCACGGCAAGTGACAATGTCTTTTCATTTGCAGAGGGAAAAGTATTGTAAGACAAAAAAAGGTAGAAAAAAACTTGGCATAGCAAGTGAGGCTTACGTTTTAGCTTCCTTGGCCATCTCGTCTAATGTGAATTCTTTGGCAACTACTTTTTCCAACAGGCGAACAAATATTTCTTTGCTTTTGAGACCCTGTAACCTTTCTTTGGTTTCTTTCCTGCGTCCCTAGCTTGTTCTTTGAGCTCCCCATCTTCGAACATACAAAAAATTCTCTCTTGAAGATCCCACACCTGTAAATGTTCAAACGAAGTTTAGTGTTGAATGGCGTAAGAGGATGGGCACGGCGACTCAACACGGTATAAATTTATACCGTGCCTGGCCGCGGTATAAATTTATACCGTGCCTGGTCGCGGTATAAATTTATACCCACGGTATAAATTTATACGGTATAAATTTATACCGTCACTAGGCTATTACAAGCTTCTAACTACGCTAAACATACTACAAAAGATTGAATTGAAGCTTTTACTTACTTGACCATCTCTGAAAGCTAGCTGAAAGTAGTTATCGTATTGTTTGACAGCCATAATGGGTTTCTTATCCGAATCATAACTGAGGCAGCACTCTGTCACACAGGCTTCTCGAAGCTCTTGAAGCTTGTTCTTTTGTTTTTTGAAGTCGTCTCCATGCACTTGTTTGAAATCCACGTACTCTCGGTGCATGAAGCGAATCTTGTCTATTAGGCTCATCTTTAGTCTGAAGTCATTGTCAAGATTGTGACTCACGGCAATGACTTTTGCCTCTTCGTGCATCACCCCACATAGATATGTGCTTCCACGCTCTTCCAGACTTCATTACGGCTTTCTTCTTTTGAAAGTTCTTTTCTTGCTTTATAGCTATGTGTGCCTCCAAGAACATAATAGGTGTAATCTTCAAAATCTGCCTTTTTGTAGTCTTTTAATTGGTTGCACTGACTTCTGTCCACCATCACAACTAGTGGCGACACATGGGCATGAGGATTCCTTCTCATTCTTTGCTTAAGGATAGCCACATGTGCCGCGTACAACTTCAGGACTGAAGCACTCGACCCCATCTTCATTTTTGGTGGCCTCTTAATAGTGCTTAGTGTCAAAGAAATGGTCTCGCTTGAGCAGTTTGGTTTCATTAACCCGCTTGAGAATAGCACTTTCGACTTATCTGCGGGCTTCAACGATATCTGCTCACGGAGCCTTCAGAAGAGCTTCTGCGACTCCTCTATAGTCAAGGACTTTGTGATTCTAGACTTTTTCTTGGTAGGAGGTCGTGTATCTTCTACCGGGGAATACTTCCTACCCTTTCCCTTTGTGACTATTTGGTTCCTCCTCTTCCTCTTCCTCTTCCTCTTCCTCTTCCTCTACTACTTCCTCTTCGATATGCGGGGGTACCATAGACCCTTGACCAACACTTTTTCGCGCAGCGCGGCCTACCGACATCAAAATTTCTACTACGTCCTGTAATGCGGGGTTAAGTTAAGAGAATGGCCGGTATAAATTTATCGGAAAGCATGTAAGAATAACTTTACGAGCCGCTCTTGTAATTGTCCGCAATGTAATCGTGTAATGCGTCTTTAGGCTTGCACATGCTAATTCTAAGCATTCTAGTATTGAGAACATAGTGGGCCGGGACCCTTGTCATGGTTGCACCGCATTAGAACTTCATCATCGTTCAGAAAGCAACAAGGCTTATAATTTCGCCCGGCCGGGGTAGTAATCATCGGACTTGAACTTGCCCTTCCCTAATTGTTTGCACAAGTAAAGGTGCGCCTCGATTGGGTTTGCTCTCTCTTGCCCCGTGGGCACGTACCAAGTCCGATCCTTTAGTTCATAAGTGCGTGGCTCGGTGGTGCACCCTTTGATGATGACCCTCGAAAGTACAAACTTGATCTTAGGGCCTTTGTAATGCGAAAAAAAACCATTTTTACAAAGAAAGCGTACCTTTTGAATTTTTGAAACACAAAAACAAGAGAAAAAAAGAGGATGAAAGGGCATAAAATCCACACTAAATTAACACTTCATTTGTGTCATTTAAGCTGAAAACACAACAATATTACCAAAATATTAAGGTTCGGGACCATTCGTTTGAGCACTAGGCGTCAAGAATTTAAAATGGTTCTCGAGCGGTATAAATTTATATGCGACCGAGCACTTGCGGTATAAATTTATACCGCTAGTGCTTTGGGCGGTATAAATTTATACCGCTCGAGCACGGATATAAATTTATAACGCCGAGTTAACGGCGGTATAAATTTATACCTTCGGAGGCACCGGTCGTGTTCGGGCGGTATAAATTATACCGCTTCGTGCTCGAGTCGCATAAATTTATACGCCCGTCTTCAGCGGTATAAATTTATACCGCTCCGTTATGAATGCTACGGAGCGGTATAAATTTATACCCGCTCGAAACCGGGCGATAAATTTATACCCGATCGAGCCATCTCGGTATAAATTTATACAGTGGGGCTTACACTCAATGATTAAAACCAAAGAGAAACTAAAACATGCGGAAAGTAGACTTACGTGGGCCATGACCGTATGGACTAAGCGTATAGAGATTAGGGAGAGCAAATAAGAGGGGGTATATAAGGCGGACCCGCTGGCGCCGACTCGAAATAGCGTGTGATATGAAAATAGGATTGGCCGGCCGGGCTTAAGTACCACCTTTAAGTCTCAGTTTCATTATAGCGTTTCTCCATAAAGATTCCAATACAAGTGTCCGTGAGTTTTTCGTTATAAATTTGTGCGTGTCTTCCTCCCTCGTATAAATTTATACCATCTCTGTATAAATTTTATGATCACAGCTACTAAGTTTGCCTTCTCTCAGTATAAATTTATACCATCCCCGTAAACTTTTACTATCTCGCTCTTACGTAGGTATAAATTTATACGATTAATAACGCTTACCTGCTTCGGTATGGCTCGAGAAAAAAAGAACTGGCAGAGCCTCAAGTCCCCATTCGCGGGCTTCCTCTGCAATGACATTCACACCCCTCAACTGACACCCGAAAGTAGCCTCGAAGTTCTGCCTCGATATTCAAACCCCGGCTCTGTTGAGTTTACTCCAAAGACGACCACCTCGGCTTCCACCACCGGTTCAACTTACTCCACCACACCCGCTCCTGAGCGTCGGGCTGCCCCCACCAATCGTTTTTACCCCACCTCTCGGGCTAGAGAGGTCAGACTACCTCCTCCACCCAGTTTAGTACGTTAGCCCTTAGTCCCCCGTAGGCTCTAAATCCCGGGAGGCAAATCCGCCAACTCCATCAATTTCGCTAAATGATACTACAACAAGTGGAAGAAGTCGGCGACACGCAACTCTCCGGTGGTTCTCACGACACTTCAGGAGCTGGTCAACCACGTCACCAACCTCGATTTTTTTTTCCCGAGAGAGGGAAAGCACCTCCCCGGGACTTGCACACACCAAACCTATCGGCATCTACAAGTACACCTCAAGTTGATCTCTCGGGCGAAGAAACACCTCATGTTGATCTCTCGGACGAGGACCTACCAAAGCCACAAGACTCCTTGTTGAATTCAAAGCCCCCCGCAAGTAAGAATCTTAAACGTACATGTACAAGCTGTTAGAAGAAAGAAACTCATGGGGAGGAGGCTCACTTGCGGGCAACACATACAAAGCTAATCGTTGTTCTCAACGTTGTTTGCTTAAGATTGGACTAAAAGGAATTGAGGTTGATTCGTGATAGTTCTGAGTTCAATGACTCTGCTAGACCAAAGGGGCTACTTAGCCTTCAATATTAGGCGGATGATGGTGAGAAGTTTACTTACAATTTGGTGGCCCACCGTCGGTCAAGCGGCCTTCAAATTGATTCATGCTTTAGGGCGTGAGACGACTTGACCGCTGAAGAAAAAGGCTTGACAAGAATCCGGGCATCAATGACTACGCCATTCGGGAGGCATAACGAGAATTCATGCCCTTCAATGTGTTTCACGGATGGAAGGTTTCTTTAAGGAGTCTTGTGAGAAACTCCCTAATAGCCCTATGTACCACTTGAGTGACAATTTCACGAAACAAGAAGTCTACGATAATTATAAGGAGATGTGTGTTGAGAAATTTGGAGAACGCTTTTTATCCGCTACTCTTACTTTCTTGTGCTTTCGGAAAAAAGAGTTTTTTCAGCGTGTCCATTCCTAGAAAGCATAGGATGTCTGTTTGTGCTACATGCTCGAATTAAAAGCTTCGAGAGACAAAATGCAAGGACACTTCACACTAAAAGTAAGCTTCGGGGCGTGTTCTTGCCTAGTTCTACTTAAAAGTAGGTTCTTTCCTAAACATATTTTCCTTTCGGATGCATTGAAGGAGAAACCGAACAAACAACAGAGAACAACAATCTTTGGAAAGGAGAAAATTGACAAAACATAGGAAGAAAAACTTTGGAACAACCACTCAACTACATATCGGTTGTTATTGATGGAATGGACCGGAAGAAGACCACCCTACCACATTTTGTCAATGTGCCTAAGGATCTTCTTGAAGAAGATTTCATACATCTGCATGTTGTTGGTGCTATGGTATTTAATGGAAAACTATCTTGCAAGGCATTTTTGAATTATCCAAACATTCATGCTGATCCAAATCTCACTATCACAATATTGAATAAGCTTCTTTCCAATCTAGAACATATACCACGGTTCGTATCTTGACTAGATAACACGACAAGGGAAAATAAGAATCGGCGTTGTTTGCTTAGCGTGCTATGCTAGTAGAGAAACAAATCTTCAAGAAGGTGAAGATTGGTTTCTGCTTGTTGGTCATACACCGCGACCAAATTGATCGGATGTTCATGTAGGTTCTCTAAACGTCTTGCTTTCGAAAAAAGCTCTAAGCACGCCAGCCATGATTGAGGTCATCCAAGATTCCTACAATCCTCGTCCAGACATCGAGTTATTGGAAGAAACTTATGATTTCAAGGAATGGATTTTTCGGAGAGATCAACTAGGTCACTGTGCTATTGAGCCCTTGAGAAACATTACATTTCAACATCGGATCAAAATTTCACTTGTAGATGGCAAGGCCATCTTACAAAGGAAAAAATATGCCACATCCTTGCGATTGGGCCAGCAGTATTCAATTCATTCTCGCAACATCCCCAATACTAGTTCCATGCTCTCTGCAGAGCAAATGCCTCTAAAAGCTTGAAAGAAATCACAAAAGAGTAAAAAAGGAGGGAAGAGCATTTGACTCAAATAAATCATTGGATTGTATTGAGACAAGTATTCAATCCCCGCTCTAACCACTTTGGGGAGGCGGATGCTTTATGGTGGCCTCAATTTTTTCCGACAACGTGACATGTTGCAAGCTTCATTACAAGGTCGAAGACCAAGTTACATTCAACTCGCCATCTAGGCAAACCCTCCCCTCGTGCAAGTTGAGAATCAAGAGGAACATGTAGAGATATTGGCTAGCTCGGATGAAGATGACAGAGTCATGTACACCGGCCCTAGACGACAAACACAACAAGTTGCTCGAGTATCGCGGTTCAGTCTCTGAGAGATTGAGAAAGGAATGCTCATAGCTGTCCCGGTGATAATGATGAATCTGGGGAGGCCATTCGCTAGCTAAAGTACTTGGAGGTAACAAGAGAGAATGGAATTCCCACTCAATTAAAAGTGCACCTTTGGATGAGAACGACTGCGCCAATGCTTTTGATTGGGAGTTATACTTTGGAGATGGTAAAAACAGGGAGTGGGAAAGAGAGCTAAGTCCAAAGCAAGCTAACCGGCGTCATAGATCTAACCGAAGTAAAGGTTCTTGCATATGATTTTGTTCGATTAGCGCTAATAAGTTACGTATGGTCACTCAAACTTTAATAAGGTCGGCATGTGGATTAGACAAACAAGCCAAAAAGGTGGCCAAAAGATGATGATGAAGACTCACTTGTAGACAAAGTGAGGAAGAAGATCGTTCGAGTACATCCAAAGTCCGAGAGTGAAGTCGAGGATGAAGGCTCGAAAGTGATCGGGGAATAAACGAAGTCGAGGATGAGATGCATCCGATCTTGCTGCAAAATGTAAGTTTGTCCGATGACTTCGAACATGTAAAGAACGAAAGTGCGGTGATGATTGTGCGTCAAAATATCCTATATTTTTGACAATTTTGTTCATAATTTTGTACAATTTTCACAACCTTGAATATATCACTTCTTTGTCACTCTACTACCCTTGCTATTTTTTTTATTGCCCCTTTTTTGCTACACTTTATAAAAGTAACTATTTTTTGTTCTAGTTTAGGAGGATGAAAATTGCTATTTAAAATTTTTGCACGAAAGTTATGTTCAATCAACCCCTCAAAAATGGTACCTAAATTACTTAAATTGTCACACCTGTCACAAAAAAATCTTAAAAATGGACTTTTTTAAGGGAATTTTAGGGAATCTTTCAAAGATTCCTTTTGAAGTGCGTTTCCAGCAAATAAGTGCGTTTCATTTTAAACTTTGTTCATCATGCTGTACTCAATCCATCGCCAAGCCTTAAATCTAAAATATCTTCATCAATCGACCTCTTATAATATAACACTGTTGCCATGCCTGAGGAGGCCCGAATTCAAATTTCACTTCCTCACAATCATAAGTCAAGTCTTTCTGGATCCTTGGCTTTAGCCGCACCTTCATCTGCATACTAGATGTTAAATCGAAGCTCCCCTTTAATGCATGAAACCATATCCCCTTTTCCCAGAGAATGATTTACCCCCACCTGCCGATTCTTGCAACGACGTCGCCCACAGAATACACAGATAAAGGCCATGACCAGAAGGCCTCCCTGGGAGCTCGCTAGGATCGCTTGGCACGCCGCCGAAAAAGGAAAGCAGCGCGCAATCTCATCCGTGGCCTAAAAATTTGGCTGTGGAAAAATCTTAAAATAGCTTTTCTTTCAACCATTACAAAAACATCAACGCAAAAGGGAACTTGCAAAGCACCTAAAATAGCAAAAAACACTCAAGCTCCTCCCACATGGCAAATTATACCGTTTTTCATACAATATACTATACGAAAATCATAGTCCAAACCACTGCCTGAAAACCCTCCCCCAACCCAAAACGAAATTAGCACACTATATCAGTTTAGTGAACTAGTTGGTAAGGGAGGCTTTAGGGGTATGTATAAAGGTATTCTTTTGGATGGAAAGAAAGTCGCAGTAAAGAAATTGGAGGGTAATAATCAGGGAAAGAGAGAATTCAAAGCAGAAATTGAGATTCTAGGGAAGGTGCACCATATGAATTTAGCTGGTTTATTGGGATTTTGTGCAGAGGGCTTTAATAGGCTTCTCATTTATGAATTGATGCCCAATGGCTCCCTTGATAGATGGATATTTGATAATGGGACCTTCCTAGACTGGCCGACTAGAATGAAAGTCTTGGTGGGAACTGCTTGAGGTCTAGCATACTTACATGAAAATCCAGGATAATTCACTTGGACATGAAGCCCAACAACATTCTATTAGATGAATTCTTTAATGCAAAAGTCTCAGATTTTGGGTTATGCAGGATTATGCAGGATTCTGTCTAAGGATGAGAGCTCGTTAGTAATGACAAGAATGATTGGAACTATGGGCTATTTGGCACCTGAATGGATACATGGCACAGTGGCAGAGAAAAGTGATGTATTTAGTTTTGGGATAGTAATGCTAGAGGTTGTGAGTGGTGTTAGAAACTATGTAAGTATCGATAAATCCTTCCGATCTTGGGCTATAGAAAAGATGCGTGATAAGAGCTTGGTGGATTCTAGATTGTCAAATTGCATTGATGAAGCAGAAATTAGGAAGATAATAGAAGTGGCGCTCTGGTGTACTGAAAGTGATCCAAATCTACGGCCTACAATGGGAACTGTTTTGAAGGCATTGGAGGGTAGCAATGAAATTTCTCCTTCTATGAATGTAGATAGTGAAGAAGCAGCTATGTTGTTCCATGTGAATTGAGTTGATTATATCATCTGTAGAGACCAAATGGTATACAGAACCCCAACCCATCTGTAGAGACCTCCTTTCCAACCCATGCGCATGGGACAATTGTGACAATTGTATGTAAATTCCACGATAGAACATGGCACACAAGACACGCAATATGTACCTTGCAAATAGTGAAAAATTTGCATAATCGAAATACTCTTTTTTAACATTTCATCTATAGATATGGGTTGTGAATCTCGAGATCCTAGCAATTTAAGACAAGTATCTACAATATAAATAATCAAACACAGAACCAAACGCAGAGCCACATCTATTAAATAACTCGAATGCAAAATTTTGCTTCTAGTAAGCAATATCATATTAAAGTTTCTGCTTAATTTTGTTGTTCTAGTCATATAAGCTTAATTGTATCAAAAATAATTTAAGTTATAAGGTCTTTCCTACTTCAACATAACAAAATGTCTTTCATATGATTAAGCATTGTTTAAGCATTGTCTATTTCAGTAAATCTAGATTAAAACAGCTCCCTAACGAGGTTGGTAGAAAACATATTACAGAAGCTTATACTAAAGGTCTCGCGAATTCAAATGGCACATTAGTAATATTTTGATGTATCATTCCATTAGAAACAGAAGCCCTTAAGATAGATCGTGAAAGAATCAGACCCATATAGTGATGGATCATTTGAGGAAAAAAAGAAGGGTAATGGAAAAATGGTATATTCGCCATTTGTTGGATTATTTTGGTGGTCCAAATCCACCATTGAACAAAGGAATTGTTTTTAAAGATTAGCTAAATTAAGCAGGTTGTTAGGTGTACTGAAAAAATGGAATAGCCAAAATTTGCCAGGCCAGTAGTTTGCCAACAAACATGCTCACGTCGTTGTCATGTGCCTAGCTATTTTTGCCAATGTGTCACAAAGTTAGCAAACAATCATGTCATAAGTATGGGAACTTATACCTCGCTCTGATGTCAAGTATAGCATTCAAAAACATAATCAACTCAACATAATCAACATATAATATTGCAACAGTTAATATATTATTGCAACATAATCATGCTTTCTCAGAGGATGGAAATTTTAGATGATGTACTGCAAAGTGTTGTTGCATTGTGCTAGAGAGTCCATGTTTCAGAAGATTCCAATGTCTTTGCCAAGCATTTGGAAGATGAAAACTACATTTTTTGTTTTGTAAATAGAAATTAGCATTGCTTTTGGTGACATTGATATAGGGGACTTCATATTACAAATTCAAGGGGGAGAAAAAACATTATGAGGACATGTAATTTCTGTAAAAAGTAATCAAATGTGCTTCTGACTAGATAAAATAACATATTCCTTTTGGGGCTAACGCGTTATCTGACAACCATGGTTATTTCCGACTTTGTCTTTAATGGCAAGCAAGGTCTCGACTTCAAAACAAACAAATGAACACCATCTCAGGTTGTAAGTTATATTTTTATCAAATGCCAAAAATTTCAAGGAAGATTTATTACCACCATTTAACTCAATGCACACAGGCATACAAAACTGCCTTTTCTTTGAACTTATTAGATCCACCAAGTATCTTCATACATGGCTTACCAACAAAATTTCTTGCCTTGTTGATAGCACAATTTCATGGCATTCCATCAACCATCACAAAGGTTTTAGCATCGTTATCGTTTGTTATGTCTAGAATAATGCACAACAAAGAAGATAATCAGTTGAAGGATCAAGACTTGGCATGTTGTCGTTTGTTATGTCTGGAATAATGCACTGTCGTTTGTTATGTCTGGAATAATGCACAACAAAGAAGATAATCAGTTGTGCAGGATATGAGGGGATATGAATATGAGCCATTTCTGTTTTTATGTCAGGAGGCTTAAAATTTTCGACATTGAAGGAATTGAAAAGGCCTGACCAGATCTTTTACATGTAGGTGCCAGATGATTGTTGTGGTAAAGACACATTGAATTCACTGGATCAAGACTTGGCACCCGTGTTGCATGACTGACAAAAATATGTATGTTAAGGGCAGTTGTTATAACCCCACAAACAATCAGCATGTATGTCAAGGGCAGTTACTATAACCATGCAAACAATGAACAATGCAAACAGAAATAAAGGCATCTTCATTAAGTGGTGCTTGTAATCACATTGCTCAACAAAGTTCTCAATGTAAAAGACCATCTAAATGTCGCACACTTGGAGTTTGATAGACTGTAGTAATAATTTTGTGAAGCTAGATTGCAGTAGGGTTGTGCATTGATTGAAATCAAAGAGAGAAAGGCAAAGAATATTACCCCTGCTGTATGGAAAGTCGTCTTGTGATCATCAGCTTATCATCAGAATCAAAAGCTTGATTCTAGGATGTCAAACATATGTGCTTTAAGCATTGCTATATTGCAGACTGAAAACCTACATTATGTACTGGAGCATGGCCTATTGTTAGTGCCACATGCTTGCCTTTTGCTACAGCTTTCAAACAATGGCATATAAGAATATGGATGTTTCCTGAAAAGTCATTAATTTTTTTTGCATCAACATAATCCTTTCATGTTGCATGAAATAGCAAACCTGCAAGTTTGTCAGAATTTTGCCTCCTTATTATCGTGGGACAAATGATTGCTTCACAATCCTTCCGTTAAATAAAATAAAACTAAATCAAGTAGGAATAAACTGCTATCTTTAAATCTTAATTGCGGATCAATACCGACATAAGTATAACACCAAGAAACCAAGAAACTCCAGCTGCAACATGGTCCATTTGTTCTTTTGATATCCTCTTAACAATCATTGATGTTCTTAATCTTGGACCACCATCAAGACCTCAATTCCTCCTACAAAACAAAAACCTAAGGTTCCAAGACATTATGGAAAAGGGTATTGAGTAAGATTGTACAGCCCACAGGGAACATCACCTCGGAGCAATAGGTACAGTACTTGCAACAGCTTTACGACCCGCTCGGGGCCGGGCACCAGTCCCTCCACAGATAGGCATGGCTCTGGTCATCACAGAGGGGGATGTCATCATGGGCCTACAACGCCTAGCTAATGGGAAGGCAACCGATTTAGATGCCATACAGGCGGAACTTCTGAAATGGGCTGGGCCTCCACTAGTGCCTGTCCTCACGGCATTATTCAAATAAACATTGCAAGAAGGGTTCCCTCCGCAGTGGACCACTAGTAGAATTGTGCTCATATACAAGGCAGGAGCCCTCAATACCCAGCCAACTATTGTACTATTATGGTCAGCTCTCTCTTTGTGAAACTATTGGCTGGCATCCTTGAGCAGCGGCTGACAATATGGGCAGAGGAGGCAGATGTGCGAGCTCACACAAGCAGGCTTTCGGCCCAGACATTCCACCATTGATCATATCTTCACTGCGCACACTGATTGAGGATAGCAGGAACCACCGACAAAACCTGTACTATTGTTGCGTGGATTTCGCAAAAGCTTTTGACACTGTGCCCCAGGACAAGTTATGGAACAGACTGCGGCAGCTGGGGACCCCCCTTGACTTGCAGAATGCAATATATAGGCTATACGAGGCATGCTCAGGCCGTATCACATCGTCAGTCAGTAGTATTGGATAGAATAGTTGATTAAAGTAGCTGGTGCATGCTTCACTTTGCCATGTGGTAAAAACAATTACGTTCAGATCAACAAGGCCCATTGAAACAAATCCAAAGAGTAAACATTCAAATAAAATCCAAACCTCATTGCAGAAGCACCAGAAACAAAAGCCTCAAACCATCAAAATGATTTAGAGTGTACTACCAGCAAGAATTTCTGCTGCACCCAACAATCACCTCCATGAAGAAACTCGGCAGCAAAAGCTTGAAGAAAAGTGGAAAATCCAGCGCTGGATGTTTTCATTTTCACCATGAAAAAACTTGTGAACACTAAGCAAAATAAATAATGCCAGCAAACCCAAGGAAGAAGAAATAGGGTAACCATCATTCATTTAATTTCGGTTTATGTCAGAAAATTGGATCATTTTTGGGCATGCCACTTTTCCCGGGCGTGGCTTTTTCAGTCCGTGGAAGCTCCTCCCGCCTAAACCAACTCAAATTTTTCTCCCTCGTAGCATTTCCCCTCGATTTTTTTTTTTTAACCTTTCTTCTATTGTGCACCAAAACTTTTCGCCTCTTTTCTTCCCGTTTTCTCTCTGCCGCCTCCGACCTCCGCTCCGACCTCTGCTCCGACTCTAGTGAAAAGCCAAAATCTGCTCCGACTCTGCTCCGACCTCTGCATATTTGCTGTGGGCGAGAAGCCAAAGAGCCAGAGGTAGCCGGAATGGCCAGAATCAGAAAGGGGGCTGCCGGATTTTGAGCATGGGTCTGTGGGCGAGCTGCTGGGCCAGAAAATGTTTATGCAGATCGAACATTGAAGCTCCGATGCTGTTTTTCATCATCTAAGTTCGTTGGAAGGTAAAAAAATTGAGTTGGATTTCTACATTTTCTATCTGGAGGTGGAGGCAAATCGGATTTTCAACATTCTACTCAACAGCAGCTTCCTGGGTTAGATGACTGCAGGTGAAATTTTCTGTTGCATTTCTATTGCTGTGGCCGGATTTGCTGTGAGATCTGAACTTAGGGTTTGGATACTTCCATTAACCTAAACTTAGGCATGGCATACTTCGTGAAAATGCATACTTAGGTATTTGAGATCACGGATATTTTCAAACCAGCAAACCGGATTTTCAACATCCTACAGGTGAAATTTTCTGTTGCATTATCTTTATTGCTTTCTTCCTAGAGTTTATTTTAATCTAATAGGCTAGTTCTTGGTCTTTGGTTCTTAATTTGCTTGCAGCTGGATAATGATTCCACGTTTTTCTGGAAAACCCAAGCAGAGACATGCAATGGGCTACAACGAAACTCTGTTTGCAGACCTTTCTCATTTGAAAATGGACAATTCTTTGCAGAAGTAAGCTTCTGGTATGGTAGATACTCTGCATTTTAGATTTTACAAAGCCAAAGTATCTTGCTGGCAGGCATCTGCAGTCAATTGAAAAGCTTGAAGACTACAAAATGGTGTTTTCACATATATACAATAGGCAAATTGATTGGATTCCCTGAGCTTTACATGCAAAGCACTACCCTGCAGTTGAATTAAAGCCCCTTGGTCAGATCTTCTATAGCATAGGAGTCAAAGCTTCAAAGCCCCAAATCAGTGTTTTTAGTTAATGAGAAATAGGATATTCAGCATCTTTTTGGATTTGATTGACTATTGGACTGATTTTGTGAGTTTATCTGATTTGGAAAGAACAGCTCAAAGCTATTTTTTAGAAGTAATAGATCATGAAGGCAGGCTAATTCACGCTTGGCGTGAATTACCAAAATCAAACAGTGTGACTCCGTGCTCCTTTTTTGCTAAATATACCTTTCCAAAGCACGCTTGGCGTGCATTACTGCTGCAACGTATGAGAAAAAGGCGCTCCTATATTTCATCTTAATGGAACATACTCCTGAAGCATCTTTGATGCTTTAAGGAAAAAAAAGACTACTATGTTGTATTTTATTTGAGAAATAAATGTCTCATAAAGGTTTTATTGGGCTATTTTTTTCTTGTATTGCTATAGTAACTTCAATTTGACTTAGTTCCATGGGTTTTTAGTGAGATATTTGTTAAAATAATATTTACATATCTCAATATAAAATCAATAATAATTCCGTTATTATATGGTGCATATGAATGTGCTATTGTTTGCAAATGCTAATCAAACATCAATTTCCTTCCTGCATTTAATATAATAATCAAAATGTCTACTAAATATGGATCAAACCTTGTAATCTTGCATAACAGCATGTCAAGCACCACAACATTATATTGAATAAGGGGTTTGCAAAAGTGGTGTGCTTTTAACAGACATAAATCCAATTTAAATGAATGATGGTTGGGTGTAAATCTAGCGATGTCATACCTCCCTTAAAGCTCAAACACTGATCTCTGTTTATGCATGAACAAAGGTAGGTGTAAAATTGAAGCACTCCTCTCCACCGTAAATGTATGCATTAGTACATCGATTCGAATACACAATCAAATCATAGCAAAACTATATTGAAAAGCGTATAAAAGTACAAAGGAAATCCCATGTTATTATGATAGATATAGCGATCAAGATCGAGAGAAACTTTTTTCACAGCCCAAATTAGAATTTTTTGATATGAAAGATTGCAAAAGGAGTTTTGCACAACAATATGACTTAGGACGTAGTAGCTTGAGTGAGAAAGACAAAGATGAAGAAGATCATGCTCAAGCTTTCGTGGATTCTATCACTAAGTTGTTCCCGGGATCATTTTGGGTCCATTGAACAGAAATGGTCCACCATACCCCCCACTGAAGCCCATATTCTTATGACAAGAGTACAAGAGGATGAGGGTATAGTGTCAACTCTTGTGTCAAGATATAAATGTAGTGGCAATTTTGTGTCAAATGCTAGTACTTTGACACAAAGAGCTTCTATTGTGTCAAGAATGTGTCAGTGTCGCAGTGTCATATTTTATCAAAATAATGACATCTTTTTGTCAGACTTATATTGTAATTTATGTGCACAATTGTAACAACTTCTAAACAAACGTTATGATTAAGTTGTGCCAACCTTTTCTGAAGTCTTATAACAAAACTTCATCCAATGTTCTATAAAAAAGATGACATAATGTTTATCAAGTTTACATTGCAAACTATGCTCTGTTAAGATTCTAAGACGATTATCAACAACTGTATCAAGGAAAGATATCATTATAGACACTTAAAAATCTAGTCAAATGATGGAGAATAGATGGTAGTGAAGGGTACTTGACAATACTGAGTTAGGATCGTAAGAGCACTTAACATTGCCCATTCGATAGAGGTCAGTGGTGCCTGAGATTGGTTGTGTTTTTTATTATAGTGATGGATTGGAAGCTTAACAATGTACCAATGCATTGTAAATATAGATGTAGTAAAAGGGGGAAAGAGGGAGGGGGATAGTAAAAGGGGGAAAGGGGGAGGGGAGTGGGAGGACAAAAAGGAGAGGGTTGAAGCGCACATTGTAAAACATTGAATAGGCTAGAATACACAGAGAACTATAGGAATATGTGGAAATAGCTAAATGGTAAGTTGAACCTCCCTTTTTGCTCCCCTCGCCTTCATTTATGGCTAAAACTTATCTAATTCTATTTGCTCCCCTAGTATTCGTTGTTGAATGCCAATGTCGGTCGAGCAGAGTGCTTTCGACGTTGTTGGTGTTCTTCTCCATAGATAGGTTAGTGTTTGAAATGCTGCTGCTATGTTTGAGCTGTTGGATTCAAACTGGGGTTTGATTCCCCAGGCTCGTCTCATCTTTGAATGCTACTGTTGTGTTTGGGTTATGCCTTGTTGTAGACTATGTATCCATGTATTGTTGTATTGTATGGGCACCAGTGTGCGTAAATACTGTTTTAACACATGGTGTTTGGTCAAGGGATGCCCCGTTAAAAGTGGGTCAGTTTGACTCCATGAAGACCTCAAATGGGCGTGCAGGATGTATGCAAAGGGAATATCCTATGAATTGTGCCAGGATCCAAAGGCCCAAAAGCCATTATACACGGTTTTTATCTATATATTCGTGTAGAATATAACCACAAATACAACCACCCATGAACCCAACCTTTAGATATTTAAGCATATTCTTTTAATCTTGTAGAATATAACCACAAATACAACTACCCATGAAACCCAACCTTCAGATATTTAAGCATATTTTTTTAATTGCACCAGATATAGGGAAATTAAATTACTACCCCAAATCGCAAATGTCCCAAATCCTTTTCTGATTTCGTTTATTGGCATGGGCGGGAATGGGAATCCGCATGCAAAAATTCGAAGCGGGAGCAGTGGATGCTCTTGATCTTGGCCGGAGAATCGACTACCGGAACCAGGGTCCGGAATGTGGCTCTTGAGGAGCCAGGGATCGGACATGCTTACTAAAACGGGGATCACGTTTCACACCGTGCCGAGCATCACTCTGTAGATCAGAGCTAGGTAGAATTTCTTTTCTACTTTTGAATTTCTTGTATTCTTTCTTTTCCTAGTCTCTTTTATTTTCAACTATAGCAGTGGCTTGTTCTTCAAGCACAAAACGATAAAGAAAAGAGAGAAGGAAAAGCATTGGACGCGATGGTTTCCTACTATAGTACTATAGGTTGAGTCAAAGAACAATTGCTAGTGGGGCCATGTTTTTATGTTGTTGTGTCATATTTTTATGCCGTTGAACAATGATATCTGACCTGCTCAACTGGCTTTTAAGGTGGAGCCAAATCAAGAGTTGAAGGGTCTTATTTGAAACGATGCACATCTTCTTCCAACTAAAGTTATAGAGGACTCTATCTTCTTCCAACTAAAGTTATAGTGGAATAATGTCATAGTCTTGGCAAACATTTAAAGCCTTATCTTATTCTAGAGGAAAAGTTGTGAATACGCTGCTGAGGAGGGTGTTCAATAAGTTGAATGGAATGTGTTGAGCGCCAGTGCATAGGATCTATCATTGTTGCATGTCTAATATATGAAGGAATGCAGAATGACCAACGAAATTTTGTCTGGCCTTGTTGGAAGGTGACATACAGTGCACTTTGCATAACATTTCTTGCTAAGATGTTTAACCATAGACTTGCCTTTACTTTAGTTATTAAAAGACGAAATTTGTTGTGTACCTTTGTTTATTCTCATAGGAATGTTATTGGACGAAATTAGAAATTAAATATCTTGTTGAAGAAGCCAGATTAAATATCTCATTGCAGTTTGAGTAAATTATATGGTTTCATGGATGGAAGGAGACTACAAACGTATTTCCAGGTCAATAACATTCAGATATTTGTTTCTAGAGCCATTGTCTAATTTTCTATCTAAATCTCTTATTTTGCTTTTGTTTTTCTGAGCAGGACTCACATAGTCTAGGTACTATTGTTACCCATGGGATACAGAAGGAAGCAAGATCCTCAGGGTCTTTAATGGTGGAGTCACCATTGGCAGGCTCATTGCAGGTGTCACAGCTGGCATAAGTTTTCAGGTTTAATAAACAATATAGAGTTCTTAATCCTCAATTATTTAGCATTGATATTTGAGACCTGGAATGAGACTTGTATATTTCAGATACCCGGAGCTCGAGATGATGATGAAAAACCAAAAGCTATTGGTAACTATGGCTGGCTCTTTCTTACCTTTAGGTCTGTTATAAATTGGCTAAGTTGAGATGGAATTTAAGTTTGACATTGCATAGGTTTCACATTCTATTTCAGTGGAAAAGCATATGACATGTTAATTGGTAAACTGGAATTTGTTTACACAGAGTGTGGTGATTATGGTTCCTCTCAGGTATTGAATCTAGTCTATTTTTTTCAATGCTGATTGGTTTTTTCTTGGCTTTTATAACTTGTTTTAAACACAAAACAAATGTTGCCAATTGCATCAGAATGGCTTTTTTTTAATCAAATAGCTATATATACAAGGCAAGGTCTTCAGATCTGTCCAGTCTTGCGAAGCTTGTACAACTTCTGTGTTAGGTAATGTGCTATGAGATCTTGCTGTTGGATTAATCAAGAAAGATAATTCCTTTGCAAGGATGTAAATTCAACACAATGATTTCCTTGTACTTTCAGTCTAGCAATATTAAATCAATAAACCATCTTCAAGTACAAAAGCATCTACTATCAAGGAAGCCAAGTTATGGTCATTCATTCCTTGATATGCTAAAAATCATTTCATCACTTCTAATCAATGAGTACTTCCTAAGCTCAAAATATAGATAATAATAGTTTTAAGCATTGAGAGCTCGAATTCATCAAACCCGGCACCCCTCGACCCTTTGATCTGATCAATACTTGATCCTCACACATTATTCATCTTCTCATCGTTCCTATATATCTCTTGCACGACGGTTACGGCTAGATCCAAGTGACTCAGAATAGAAACCTCATCTGCATCTTATATCCCACAGGCCAACAGAAGGAATATAGCGTTTCCATCAAGCACATAAAGCACATAAAGCACTTATATACATAAAGCACTCATTTGCTTGCATCTCTAACTGTTCAATACGAATCATCAACATGTAAGACCAGTACAACCTACTGCCACTGCTTCTCATAGGTTGTTCTTGTAGCTACAATATATTCACTGCCACTGCTTCTCATGAATATAGGATGCATATAATATAACCTGATACACACTAACATCCTCCTTCATGTTATGTTTATATGCATCATTTTCTCCTTCAAATAGTTAAATCTTTTCTCTGCCAGAGACTTGGTAAGAATGTCTGCTAATTGTTCTTCTGTATTTACATATTCCATGGTTACCAAATTTTTCTTGATCACATCTCTAATAAAATGCATTTCCAGTTCTATATGTTTACTCCTTTCATGTAGAACTGGATTTTTGGACAGTGCTATGTAGCTTGTACTGTCACACCAAATTTTTGTGGCCAATGGTTGCTTAAAACCTAGCTCCATAATTAGTCTTCTCTCCCAAATAATTTCCTTTGAGCATAAAGTGGCAGCAGCATATTCTGCCTCTGCACTAGACATGGCTATGGCAGTTTGTTTTTTGCATTTCCAGGATATAGGTGCTTCTCCTAACATAACTAAATATCCTGAAGTTGACTTTCTTGTATCTACATCTCCACCCCAATCAGCATCACAAAACCCTTCCAATGTTAGGTTCCCTGTTGTATATCTGATTCCTTCTTCAACCCAATTCCCTTTAAGTATCTCGGGACTCTTTTGCAGCGAGTCCAATGCTCCTGCCAGTAGTCGGTGTTATACCTACTCAAGATATTAACACTATGTGCAATGTCGGTCTTGTGCAATTAGCTACATAAGCTAAACATCCAACCAAGGACCTATAGGGGGCCTTTGCTAGCATCTCCTTTCTTTCAACCTCATTCTGTGGACACATACTTTCAGATAGCTTATGACCAGGTACAGCAGGAGTATTGCAGATTTTACAGTTTTGCATGTTAAATTTTTTTAACATTCCAAGTATTTGTTTCTTTTGAGTAAGAGTTATCATACCTTCTGCTCGATTTCTGCTCATTTCAACTCCAAGAAAATTCTTCAATTCCCCAAGTCGGTCATCTCAAATCTTTGCTTTAGCAGCTCTTTGCACATATTTAAGCATCTTGTTCCCTTTGCTACCATTATATTATCATCAACATATAGTGCTATTATACACCACTCTTCTTCATATTGGAATTTATATAAATTCCCATCATTATCCAATTTTATAAATTCATGCTCTCTTAGGTATCCATCCATACACTTATACCATTCTCGAGGAGATTGTTTTAGCCCATATCTTTGCTCTATTGAGCTTCCACACCTTGTCCATCCCTTGTTCAAATCCACGGGGGCTGCTTCATGAAAATCTCTTCTTCTAATATGGCATTTAGAAATGCGGTTTTCACATCCATATGATGCACTTCTAAATTTTTGCATTTGCTATTGCTAAGAGCATTCTAATGCTATTCATTTTAACCAAAGGAGAAAAGGTTTCATCAAAGTCGACCTTTTTCTCGTGGAAAACCCTTGGGCAACCAATCGGCCTTGTATCTAGGTGTCTTTCCATCTATACTGTTTTTATCCTAAATGACCATTTGTTACCAACAATATTTTTCCCATCAGTCCGTCTGTCCACAAGTTCATAGGTGTTGGTGTTATGAAATGACTTCATCTCCTCATTCATAGCATTTAGCCATTTATCCCTCTCTGTTGAATCAAGCACATCTTCATATGTTTTTGGAATGTCTGGATCTAGATGTGCTAATATTTCAAACACATTATTCACTTCTCCTTCCACATTCTGAAATCTCTTACTCTTACCTCGAGTTGTACGACCATGAATTGAGGGATCAATTCTTATGTTTGCTTGTTGTAGTTTCTCTACTTCAGTAATTCTTTTCTTTCTTTGAGGTAGGTCTGCATCATTTGATGTCTTAGGTTCTTCATTTATGATCTCTTGGTTTGGTATTTGCACATCTTCAGAATCTCCCACCTCTTCATTAACCTTTTCATCATTCCCTGCATTATTGACTCTATGATCATCTGCAATATCATCATCATCAATCAGCTTAATAGTAGGCACAGATTTTCCAGTATTATCATCATTGATTATGCTTTCAGCAATCTCCCTTTGTTTATTCACCTTGACTTGCACTTTATACACTTGAGATTCATCAAAGATTACATCTCTACTTACCACTATCTTTCTAGTTCTCGGATTGTACAATCTAAATGCTTTAGACTGAGTGTCATATCCAACTAGATAGGTAATCATGGCTCTATCATCCAATTTTTTTCTGAGCTCTTCAGGAATGTGTGTGTACGCCAAGCATCCCATATATTCTTAGTTTCTTTGTAATCTATGTTTTTTTCGACCATAGCATATCGGGGATTGCCCTTTTATGCTTATCAAGGCAAAACTGTTTTGAATCATGGTAGCTGTTTGAACAGCCTCTTCCCATAAAAAAAAATTTGGAAGCCCCGATGATTTTAGCATACTTCTTCTTTGCATTAAGAAGTGTTCTATTCTTTCTTTTCGCAATTCCATTACGTTGAGGAGAATACCTACATGTAAGTCGCCTTCTTATTCCTTTACGTTTGCGGTATTGTTTGAACTCTCCCGATAAGAATTCTCCACCTCTATCAGATCTCAAACACTTGATCTTCCTTCCGCCAGTTTCTACTTCATTTACATATTGTTTGAATGTGTCCATTGCCTTAGATTTTGTTTTCAAACAATAGATGTGAGTATGTCTGCTAAAATCATCAATTAGAGTCATAAAGTATCTTTTCCCAGATAACCCTGTTATATTCATAGGTCCACACAAATCAGTGTGCACTAAATCCAACAACCCTTGTGATCTTTTATTAGATCTTCTAAACGTAACCGAAGTATGTTTGCCAAGTGCACATCCCATACATACTGATTTTTCAAATTGGTTTAAATCTGCTTCTATAAACCCTTTCTTACACAATAATTCAATGATTTTAGAATTTGCATGCCCAAGTCTCCCATGCCATGTATCAACTGATGGCAAGGTTACAAGATTCAGCTTAGTTGGTTGACAATGAATATTATCAAGACCAAATAGATTTCCAATTCTTCTTCCAATAAATTTCACTTTATTTTCATAAATCACATTACATTGCAGTCTTTCAAAAACAACCTTGTAACCAAGATCTACTAGCTGAGCTATGGAAATCAAATTCCTTACAAGACCAGGCACACATAATACTTTTTCTAGAACAATCTTCTTCCCTTGCAAATCAAACAATTCAAGCATTCCACTATCTGCTATCTGCTTCAACTCTCCATTCCCAAACTGAACATGTCCTCTTGCTTCTCCTTTGCAATTTTTCAGCAAGCATGAACTTGAGGCTACTGATTTTTCAGCTCCTGAATCTAGAATGAGAACATCTTTGTTATGAGTTTCTTTCCTTGAAAAACAATTGTTTGAAATATTTACCTCTATATCTTCATCTAGCTCCTCCTCCTCAGATTCTTTAACCACATTCAGACTCAGATTATGTCTTCCTCCTTTGCTCTTGCTTTCAAAATATTTTCTGTCTTTTCCTTTATTTCTTTTTGGACTGGAACACTTGTTTGCCATATGCCCCTTTCCCTCACAGTTATAGCACACTATTTCTTTATCTTGCTTAGGACAGTTTATCTTCAAATGCCCATAACTGTTGCATTTAAAACATGGACCTATCTTCCCTTTGTCAAAGGATTTCTTACCTTTTTTTCCAGCATACATAACTTCTGCCTCATCCTCCTCAGCATCTCTTCCTTGCTCAAACTCTGTACGAATCATCCTTATGGCATGTTCTTTGGACCTAGCAACATTTCTCAAAAGAGTAGCAAGATGTGCATTATGAGATACAGCCCTAGAGATAGCTAGTAATTGATAATCCTCATTAAGAACAACCCCTGCACCTTCAAGGTCAGCAATGATGGATTCAAACTTCTCTAAAAATTCTGTAATATTGTCCTTTTCATAAAGTTTTAACCTTCTTAATTGCTTCTCCAGAACATCTATTTGAGATGAGGATTTTATCTCATAGTTATCAATCATATATTTCCACATTTCTGCTGGAGACTTACCCCTTAGCTTCAATTTAATCACAGTACCAACCTTGTTGCTAATTATTTGGTGAGCCTCCATAATCTTTGTTTTCTCATCTGCACTTGTTCTCAAGGTTGCACTCCCGCCAAAGACTTGCACTAGTATCTCCTCCAAAGACTTGGAGATTCCGGCTGCGTGCACCACCGCAATGTAGCTAGCACTAGCACTAGATCCTCCCTGTGCCATTACCCCCGAGCTATTTATACCTGCTCCTGCACTAGTTGGATCACATAAATACCACAAATTCTCAAATTCCAATACCTCTTTTATACTTTGTTTCCACAATTGAAACCCACTGTCTCCTTTGAATGTCTCTATGGAATTTAGAAGATTTGCACCAAATCTTGTCGACATCCTGCATTTGGAAAGCCAAGTTATGGTCATTCATTCCTTGATATGCTAAAAATCATTTCATCACTTCTAATCAATGAGTACTTCCTAAGCTCAAAATATAGATAATAATAGTTTTAAGCATTGAGAGCTCGAATTCATCAAACCCGGCACCCCTCGACCCTTTGATCTGATCAATACTTGATCCTCACACATTATTCATCTTCTCATCGTTCCTATATATCTCTTGCACGACGGTTACGGCTAGATCCAAGTGACTCAGAATAGAAACCTCATCTGCATCTTATATCCCACAGGCCAACAGAAGGAATATAGCGTTTCCATCAAGCACATAAAGCACATAAAGCACTTATATACATAAAGCACTCATTTGCTTGCATCTCTAACTGTTCAATACGAATCATCAACCTGTAAGACCAGTACAACCTACTGCCACTGCTTCTCATAGGTTGTTCTTGTAGCTACAATATATTCACTGCCACTGCTTCTCATGAATATAGGATGCATATAATATAACCTGATACACACTAACACTTGCTTCTCATGAAGCTTTTCCTACAAGAGTTTTTGAGGAGGGCTTTACGGGTTTTCTGGATTGTAGCCAATAATAAAATGTCGATTCTCTTGGTAATAATCTTGCCATTTCTTTCTAGAAATTTACTTCAATTTGAATGCAGCTATCTTTGTCTCTTGGTAATAATCTTGCTATTTCTTTCTAGAAATTTACTTCAATTTGAATGCAGCTATCTTTGTCTTTGCTGGTACACTTATAAAAGCTTTGCTGGTACAAGGATCCTGCCAGCGTTCGGGGCAAAACTTTGGGGCAAACTATAGAAAGTCACTATGGTTAGGGAGCTCTTGGGTAGCTTTTTGCAGAAACTGTTGTGAACTTATTTATAGGAGAACAAATGTGAAGGAGAATGATGGCCGTAAAGTTTGTCACACGATCCAAACAGTATAGAGGATTGTGCAAAAATAAGTTGATTAAGATATTTTATTGTTTAAAAATATGCGAGACTTGTTTATGAACACATGAATTTCTTCTATATGGGCATTTGATTTCTGGAACCTTTATCTTTATGAGTAAATAAAGTTTCTCAACTTTAATTGGTTAATGAAAAGTATTTGTGGATATACCTTTCTGTCATAAAGTAGTTTATTTCTCTTGTTGTTGTGATAGATACTTATTTTGACAAAAAAAAATAGGCACATTAACTGCTGCAAAGTATATGAGATTTTAGTCACTAAGTTTATTGATCATTGTCTTACACTAGTGGAATCAAGGTGTGTTATAATTTTGTCACAAAGCTTGCTATTGATGTTATTACAATTGACAAAAGAGATGTACCATCTTTGTTGTTAGCTTGCCACAAATATGATGAAATATCGAGTCTATATTTCCCTAGTATTTGTTGCAAGTGCATCTTGCATGGTGTCAAAAAGATGGAGAATATGATGATACTAAACTTATAGAATTACATAAAATTTGATGTTATCTTGACACTAATTTGTTGCAATATTGTTTCAAACGGCTTTTGTGGTTTGACATTAAAGTGTTGCAACATTGTTTCAAATCGCTTTTGTGTCAAATGTTGTAGCAAATAATTAAGACACAAGGTTGACGTAATGTTTGACGCTCGGGTGACAACTTTGTGGCAAATGATCGTGTCATGTATAGTGTCAAAAATATAACAAGATAAGGAGTTCTAAAGGGTCGGTTTGTGTCAAAAATTTTGACGTTATACTTGACGATAATAACGCCGTTCTCTTGTAGTGAGAATTCAATTTTAAGATCTAACACTACTCTTTGAGTATTTATTTGATTCTTTATGACCTATAAGAATTCCATAACCAATTGACTCACCCATATGATGTCATAATTGTTCAAAATTTGGAAAATTGGCAATCCACATCAGTCTAGAATTGCGTTCTTTAATTTTCTGGCATAAAAGGGTCCAAGTCTTGTCAAATGTGGAACTACTCAATTTTTTATGATAAAACACATCGATTTGCATTCTACTATGCTAAAAAATGCTGCATGAGGTTGTCAAAGTATTTCTCTCTTATAATTACAAGTTTCAACTTCATTCTTATGACAATGAGTTCTTAACAATAGAAGCTATAGTCCATGGACTTCTTATGACAATGAGTTCTTAACAATAGAAGCTATAGTCCATGGACTTCTTTATGTGTTCATAAAGTATATTAACATCAATGCTTAACTAAAGGATTTATTATACAAATTTCTGAAGACAAATATAGGTTAAAGTACTCTAGTAAACTCTATTTATAAGTCTCGAAAAACTAGAAGAGGAGGAGGAGGAGGTAGTGGTATATATATCATTTCTCTGATTTTACAATGGAATGACAAATATAGTGCTCATGGGGTGCTAAAATATGATTCTATATGCATGGTTGTTTTTAAAGATTGTAGAAGACTTATTGGATATAAAACAAGAAATTCTGATATTTACTTGGTCTATTGAGCATGAATATTACATGACGGTATTACTACTTAAGAGGACCACTAAGTGAGATTTGTGCAGAAACCATTACATCGAACACTAAAATTAAATTCCCTTTGAAACCCCCTTTGGTTTGGATGTAAATTCACATGGGGAATTACTCCGAGCATCGAGAGATGTTGGATGGCCATATTTTCAAGTTATTCCTCAATCTATACCGTAGATAACATTCCTCGTTTGTGGAGTATGCTCTTACATGTATATTGTATAGCGAGGCTTGCAAAATACTATAAGGTTTGAGGCAACGTACTACATGGTGTTGATTTCATACATGTGTCATATGAATTTAGGGAGTACGAAAGGAGTTCTCGCTGCCGCGTGAATATGCATCCAAACCGAAGGGGGTTCCGGGGGAATTTTAATTTTAAAGTGTTCGAGGCTTCATAGTAGCATTTGGTAATCGAAAGATTCACACATCCTCGGTTTAATCCCTCCCCTCCCCCCCCCAAAAGCCGGGGGATGTTCTTAACCTGAGCCAAATTCCTATTGTATTGGAGTGAGATCTCAGTCAACATATAGGGAATTCCCCTTCAACTGCTTGCCCTCATGTAATATAGCCCGATCATGGGCAATGATAGGATCATCTTACATGGTCCTTAAGCTCAAATCCTTATAAGGCCATGATCGAGTGCAAGGTAGTAGGATAACCTTGAGCTAGTAGTTTGGCTCAAGAAGGTAATTAGGGGGGTGGCCTCCTAAAACCACATATTAACTAAACTAACGTAATGTGCTACTTGTGCAGGCCAATAAAAGGGAGCATAGACGAGGGAGCACATTACGAGAAGATGGGAGTCATAATTTTAGACTTAAATTATGGACCCTAATAGCTATTGTGATAATGTTTTGAATTTACTATGATGAGTAACTCTTGTGAAGGCTATATAATTTTGTATAGGTACAAGTATAGCCTATGATACATATTAAGTACTTAATAGGAAGTTGATCATTTCATTAACATCAAAAGTTATATCTTCATGTGTGTTCTTGCAGGGTTAGTGTAGGTTCGTCACCTTAGCGTAATGCTGAGGACCACATTATCCTAAGGGGGGAGAAGGTGACATTTCCCAGAAATATACGCCATAAATATGTATATTTTCAGGTTCGTCACTATACAAGTCTAACACCATAGCCTTGTATACCATAGATTAGTGGCAATAGGGGGCATGACTAAGTTATTCATATAACTTAGCCAACCTTAGATTAAGACCATTTCCACATGCCCTTAAATCTATTGGGCACCCGCCACACGAAAGACCCTATTGAAGCTACGTGGTAGGTGACATCAACCCTAACCTATAAATGGCCAAACCCTAACCCGAGGCCATTTTTCTGGCTCCAACTGTCTGGGAACCCTATTTGCGCTCGAAACTCCATTTCGAGAACCATTTGCTGTGGCACAGCATAGCACAACAGCCCCCAAAGCGTGTGCGCATCAGTAGAAGCGGGAGCTACTTTGACCACCTTGAAGGCCATGGAGACGCCGGAGCAGGAGGGAGTTCCTCAGGAGCACATATTTGGGTTAGAGTTCTTAGTAGATCATCTGGAAGTTAGGACTCCAGATGAGTTAGCATTTCGTATCTCTAGTAGAGCCTTCCTAGGACCCTTAGTCTAGATCTTGAACCCTAATCAATGAACCCTAACTGTAAGTTAGATGTATATGATTAGGTTAGATGTTATTCTCATTATTATCATATTATGTGGATATGTGATGTTGGTTGATCATGTTTTCTTTCCTCCTCTTGTATTGGGAAGGGGGATAGAGACCAGGTAGCCATTACTTAGTGATGCTCCTAGTTTAGACCCCTTAGTTCCTATTATGTGCGGCCTGTGCATAGGAACCCACGGGGCTACGGGGGCTATGATGTGACTTAGCACCACATAACGGGGCTAGAGACAAAGTGGAGGGAGGTCCCTGCTGAACGCGGCTACTGGGGACCCATAGCGAGCTAGGCCTATAGCCGGTCACTTCAAATGGGCTGGGTATGGGTCCGACACCTCCTGGAACAATGGTGTCGCCCTGCCTCTCAAGAATTGTAGGTGTTGGCCTGGCTCTTGTTTTGGGGGGTTCAGTCGAGTAAGAATCGTGTGTCGATTCTCTAGCCGTCCATGGAACCTCTAGACCCTAGGAAGGGGAGATGCAACCCTTCCTGCCTCATTGGACCGGAGAGATGCAACCCGGAGTAGTCTCGATGGGTGATGCCACTAGATTGCATATCCGGCAGGCTATAGTCATGCCAGAGCCCGATTCAGCCCATCTGCAAAGTATGCACATGAGGGGCGGATGGAGTGGTCAACCCTAGCCATTGTCTATAGCCAGCCCCGCCATTGTTATGCCTCAGTCTGATCTATCTTGTGGCCTAGCCGTCAGTCTACCTCCCCATGAGCTCATGTTTTATGGCATATGTTTATCTATTGTATCTATGGATGTATGGATGCGCTACCCTATGAAGTAGTTTGATATATTGTTATTGTCAGTGCTGACATTGTTTATGCTTCCGTTGTTATAGGAGCCCATAGGGGAAGGGCCTGCAAGACACCTTCGTGTCCCCTTCCCGCACTAGGGACAGCCTGGAGTGCAGAATAGATGGAGGGCCCGTGCGGTCGAAGGACTGGATGGGGGATTTCCTATGAAGTGTACGGCCGGGCGCCGTATATTTTGCAGGGAGCGTCACACTGCTTGCATTGCTCTATCTAACTGAACCAACTCGAGCAAGAGGCTCTGTCGACTTTTGAAAATCCAATAATTTGGCATTTGCATAGTTGTTTCAGTTGTTAAACCATACGACGATGATTATTGAATGATGATTACGAAATAATGTTTCACATAATACCAAACACTGACCTTGCAACTTTTCTAAGGAGCGGTACTACAAATTTAATCTTTCGCCAAACCTGTAACTTTGTGTAAGATGCCAAAACTAAGCAACCATCACCTAGTCATTGATGGAAAGTAAAAAGCCAAGTCCCCTGGATCGTGAAATGTACAAATTCGATTTTATCCTCTACTGCGGCAAGGGTCTCTTCACCATTAGCACCTGCCATACTATTTAAGAAATACGACAAATTGATAACAATTAAAAGGATCATTGCCCTAATATATCTCTTTTCCCGGCGCCTGCCTGAGCGCCGGCCTGGCCGCCTGCCTGGGCGCCTTCAGGGCTGTCTGGGCGTAGTGATGGATGGCGCCTGGGAGGTGCAGTGATGGGTGGCGCCTGCCTGCGAGAGCGTGCCTGAGCGTATGCGCCTGAGAGCATGCCTGGATCGGTGGAGCGCTTTGGTGAGGAGGCACCTCCACTGGGCGATTTCCCTGAGCGGTTTCTCTGAGCGCCGCCTTCCCTGCGCGTCTGGGCGATTGGCGTTGGGGGCGTCAGTTTTCCAACACCCAGTTGTGAAGAGGTTACGGTTCCGAGGCGTTTGGTGAAGTCTTGTCTGTTGGAGGTATGCTTATTACTTCTTGCAATAGCATGGATTTTTGGATGCGTAGTCATCCTGGCAACAGTTTTTTCCCAGGTGGTTTTTAATCTGGGCCATGGTGATTATGGTTTGTTCTGTGGGCTTCGGTCCTTGTTCTGGTTAGGGACTTCGGTCCCGTTTTGTACTTGTGGTCCCATAACCCGATTGGGTTCCGTGGACATTAAAAGTTTCTTCCTTCCTTCCTTCCTTCCTACTTCTTCAACCTTGACTCAGTCCCGAGCCTTTAAGAATCATATCAAGTTTTCAGATTCAGCCATGCTATTGTCTGGTCCCCCTGCTACTGCATCCTTATGCAATACTAAATCCTTTCATTAAGACTTCAATTTTCCTTCTGGTAAAAGAGTAATGAGAGGTGTTGAAAATGGAATATGGGTCTTGACCCAAGATAATAAGACCCTTGTGAAAATTTTGTGGATAAAACCATGGTCACAAGCATGGTATAAATTTGTGGCTATTTTTCGCCATTTGGCTAAAATTTGGGTTTCACCATTAGGGTTTTGGCGATTTTTAGTAGGATACAAATCTCAAAAAATAGAAAACTTTAGCCAATGTGAATATTTTAAAAGTTTCGCCAAAGTATCTACAATTTTCCAAGGTATTTTTCTTACTTTAGCCAAATTTTACTAGTTTTAATTCAATTTGTACAAAATTTTCAATAAAGCTCCCAAATTCTTATAGGTCTGGCTAATATTTTGCTTTTATTTTTAGGTACTTTAGCCAAAGTATAGTTATGAACTATAGGAATTCCATGCAACTATAGCCAAACCAGGTTCATGTTTTAAGATTAAGAAGGTTCTTAATTTATATCATGGTCACAAGCTTCATGCCGTCACAGATCAACTCCTGCCCACCCACCATCACCACAGCATCTGAAGGATGATCAGAACTTTGTCACAAACTTTGCAACATACTGGTGATGGGCCGCAAGTAGAGGACATCTCCATGGGCATTGTAGACAATTGTTGAAGCCAAACTGCTTATCTTTATAGTTGTGAGAAAAATGTGCATCCAAATTTACTTTGCTGGGCTTGCTATCAAGATCATGATGCATGGGTATACCCAATGCTCACAAGCTATACTTCAGAATGAAAACCTTGTCGTGCTTGGAAAATCTCTGTATTTCATATTAAAACTGATGCATTGTGAAGATAGTAGCAAACCAGCCCAATATGGCAAGCTAGGCAACATGGCAATGGCATTTCCTGGCGCCACAGAGCTTCAGAATGGTGGCTATGGCAAAACTCTCCTCCATCACGCCCTTTTGATTCCTTACCCTGTCGAAGGCCATATCAACCTCCAGCCCTAAAGAGCTGTAGATAAAACTATAGAAGAAAGATAAGATAAGATAAGATAAGAAGGCAAAAGACAAGCATGAAGAAAGGGCAGGGCACAAGATGGCTATGGCGACCACGACATCTGGCAAAGAGGCAACCCGCTGAAGCTAAAAAGAAAACTATGACGTGCCATCATTTTAACCATTCTTTTCGCGGATCAAATCCTGGTCGTTGGATTTAGGGCTGGATGCAACATACTAAAACATTATAATATAGAGATAGGGTGTAAGTAATTCTAGAGAAATAATGATAGCTAATTCGTATAGGATATAAATCGTATATGATGTGATAGAAGCATAATTATGCTCGCGCCTACTAGGCTATACGAAATCTTGCATGCGACTACTATATGTGAGGAACCTTTTCTCCTTCATTCTCAAACCCTTCATTCTCCTTTAAGTGCCTTCGCCTTCCTTCCTTCTTGCGCCTCCGACCATGGTGAGCCATGCCGCCCCCGCTCCATCCCGCCGGAGTTGCCTGAAACAGGCGAAGAAGGAGATCAGAAAATTGATCTCCAAATTCCTTCCCCCCTCCCGCAGAAGCCGCTGTGGCTGCCTTCTGCACCACAATCCGGAGTAATGCGAGGTGCTTTTTCTTGAGGGCAAGCTTCGCCCAGGCAATCCCAATCTCAGCAGCAGCACTAGCAGCCCTGAGTCCCCACATACACCAGCATCACCAGCAGATTCCAATGAAGAGCGCAAAAGGGAGATCGAAGAAGAAGAAGAAATGGAGGAAGCGGATGAGGAGTGGCAGGAGGAATTGGAAGAGTAGAAGAAGCAAATAATCCTCAATGCCCTCTCCTCAGATGATGAAGACCTTGGTGCACAAGCCATCCTTAAGAAGATGGCAGACGAAAGCGATGAGGAAGAAGAGGAGGACGAGGAGGATGAGGACTAAAGGTTTTTTTTTTTTTTTTTTTTTTTTGTTTTTAAGTTTCTAAAAGCGAGCTGGGTATCTCCAAAAAAAGCCTCACCTTAAGCTTTTGATGGAGCTAGACATCTCTTTAGACTGCCTTGAACTGTTCTATCTTGAAAGAGCTGGGCAATTCTAATAAAAGGCCCTCCTTATGTAATATTTTTTTTTTATAATATACATACTTAATTTCTGTAACTTGTTTCTACTCTCATTTCTATAATTTATTTTAATTTCTTTAACTTGCTTTAACTGTCACTTCTACATTAATGCTGGGAAAGCCATGTTTTTTTCTTTGTCTCTGCTTAGGCGTATAAAGAGTTCTGTTCTTAGGCGCTTCCACAGTTCTGTTCTTAGTTGCTTCCAAAGTTCTATCCTTAGGCACTTGCAAAGTTCTGTTCTTTGGCACTTGCTTAGGCGCTAGGAGTTGCTGTAGAAGATCAAGGTAAGCAGTTTGGGCAGCCTGACATCTTTTTAACTTCTGATTTGTTAAATAGATCCCAGACATGTCTAAGTTTAGAATCTGTTTTGAATTCTTGCTCTTTCAATCTTATTTTTGAGGGAGCTCAACCTTAGCTTTGAAATCTTAGTTTTTGACTTCTGAAAAGGTATGCTAATTCCATGGAATAATTTACGGGCTAAACTTAGCTATTTGGCGATTTTTTAGCACATTTTCAAAAAATGTTGGCTAAAGTAAATGGAAAAAATTAAGAAAAAAATACTAATTTTAGCTTCGCACCTGCACCAGCCTTCGATCTCTTTACCCAAACACTAGAAAGTAAGAGAGTGAAATTTTGTATTGTTTGAAACTTTTGGAATGAATTTCGGGCTAGTTTAGCTAACATCATTCTAATCTATAACAAATATATGATTAGTAATTTAATTTCTAGTATTTGTGAAATAATTTGAGGCATAGATGGCATTATTTTAGAATTTTTCATAAAGAAAATGACTAAAGTAAATGGAAATAGTTGAAACAAAGTATAGTGATTTTAGCTTAATGTCTTCTATTGACCACACCACAAAAAGTTTTGGGATGAATTTCGGGTTAGTTTAGCTAAATGCTAGAAAGTATGAGAGAGAAAATATGTAGAGTTTAGATAACCCATAGAAAGTTTTGGGATTAATCTCGGGCAAGTCCAGCTAAAGCCATTATGGCTAAATAAGAAATATGCGATTAGTAATTTATTCCTTGGCTAATTCACGCTAGGCGCAAATTAAGTTTGCGTGCAAAAAGTTTAAATTGTAAATTAGCGTAATTCACCCTGGCGTGAATTGCATACAATGGCTAGTTTTCTTAATATTAATCTCTTACACGCCAAGCGTGAATTAGCAATAGGGCATTAAGTGTCTTCTGCTAATTCTACTATTGCATTCAAAGAGTTTAAATTATAAGTTAGCCTAATTCACGCCTGGTGTGAATTGGATACAATGGCTAGTTTTCTTAATATTGATCTCTTACACGCCAAGTCGAATTAGCAATTGGGCGTTAAATGCCTTCTGCTAATTCTACTATTGCATTACGAATAAACAGTTCAAATCCTTTTTCTTGTTTCCTTCCAGTTCAAATCCGCTTTTGTTGTGTATATTGTACTTTTTTTTGCGTAGATCATTAATTATCCCTTCCTTTCAGTAATGCCAGGACTCATGAACGAGCTGGTGGAGGGGGCGCCCCCAGCTCCTACGCCTAATGTAAACTCTAATGATGCTGAGGTTGAGCAATTTGAACACACGTCTGGCGCGTATTCAACTGAAGTTCCTCCTGTGCCAGAGGGAGATTTCGTGCCAGGGTCTACACCAATCTTCGAGTTTCTTGAAGGTCTGGATATTTACTACCATAATATGATCGTTCTTGGTGAGATGTGTTCGGGGATGGCCTCAAGCATGGGCTTTTTCAATGAGGAATTATGTCGTGCTCTGGAGGGGCTTGAAATGGAGAATGTTCAACTGAGAATGAGAATTGTAGAGCTCGGGGGCATTTTGGGTAATAGCCCAATAGCTACACCATCTAATTTGCTAGATTCTGTTGTGCAAGCTTCTCTTGTTCCAACCTCTACTGTGTCAGCGTCTCTTGTTTCTACTTCTACTATGCCAGCATTTGATAATACTGAGGAATAATTATACACAGATCTATGTAGATAAATGTAAAGACTGTTTAGTGTTTTATAAACTCCTGTTTTTGCCTGGTATGCTAGCCTTATAATTTTGAAATTTTGACAGAACAGCCCCGAGCTATCAGATTCCTATTATATGAACTCAGAGTGTCTTGTAAAGTATGCGACTGGTCTAGTCTGCAGGCCTAATAATTTTATATATATGACAAAATCAGCTATGAGCATATGAACTTCTTAGTATATGAACTCAATCTACTTCTTTTGATGCATCTTCCTCTATTTCTTTCGACAAAATGAAAGTCTTACCTTTTTTAAGCAAATTATTGGCTATGCAACAAAGGTTCCGATGCTTTCTCCGACTGTGTCTCCATCAGGATGCCTTCTAGATAATGCTTTGTCATTGAAATGGCAAATGGTAACTAGGATGTTCACATGATCACTTCCCAGAGGAACTTCATGGCATACTGCTTCCGGATCGATTGATTCTATCTTGCAATTCCCCGCCCTCCTCTTCAAATTCATCGTCGGCATGTAATATTCCTCTCCAATACTGTTGAATCTGGTAAGATTATGGGATTGAATTGCAGTGGGCGATCCAAAAAAGCAGACGAACTTATACGAATGCGCTCGACATCGTTCAGACGCAAGCGTCTTCCCAGTTCTTCTTAACTGTAGGTCCAATCACGTGCTATCCATTAGGCGCAATCGTAAAATTTCTGACCGTCGATTTGAAGTTGATCTGCAACATCTAAATAACCGCTCGCATCTATCGGACCGTCAATCTAAAGTCGATCCGAATGACACCATCGATCCAAAGTCCAATCGGCTAACCAAACCCGACCGTTGATTGTTTATCAAAATCTATTAACATTTTGATTTATTTATTTTTGTTTCTTGATTGTAGATTTGCTCCTGGCACTCAAGAACTTCAAGGCGCTCAAGATCTTTGCGAAAATGCCGCCCAAAGGTCGTTCTGCTCGAACTCTGGCCGAGCCACGAGAGAAGCCGCTCAAGATCAGTATTCTTCATCATTTTATATGTCATTCATTCATTGTTCTACTCTTTGTTCAGTATTTAGGGTTCTGTTCGTTGGTCTGTTTATTGTATAGTATTTGTTCTTTATGTTTTGTCTATAAATCTTCTGCCTGACTTAATTGTTCTATCTATCATTTCTCTGGCAGTGAGTTAAATCTGCCTTTGTATAATTGTCCTTCCTGTATTTAATTGTCCTGCCTGTGATTAATTGTTCTGTCTATAATTTGTCTGGCAGTGAGTAAATTATTCTGCCCGTGAATAATTGTTCAGCCTTTGCTTTTTTGTTGTACTTGTGATTAATCTGTCTATAATTAGCGATTGTATGCTATTCTTTATAGTTTACTCTGTCTGGAATGGTTCAACTGCTATTTTAGGTTTCATCTAGATGTTGGGTAGACAACTCGAAATCACGCTAAACGTGTATTGCACCCTCGTATGCAGGGAAGAAGAGGCAAAACCGGTTGATAGTTGTTGCACCTCCTCCTAAGAAAGCAAGAGGTTCGAAAGATGCTCCTGCGACCTCAAGCTCACAGAAGAAGAGAAAGCCTGACGAGGATACAATACCGTATGCATTGTCGATGGATGATAGCGGATCCATTATCAGAGCAGACATAGATCCTCGATGCCTTAAGGAGAAGATGGATGATGGTTATTTTGACGTAGGTAAAACAAATGGTAAGGTGAATTTTGTGTTACACTTCAGGAGAAAAGAGACCGGTCTCATGAAGAAACAAGGTATTTTTATCACTTGTGAGTGAAGGACTATCTGCAGTGAGGAGAGCTTTGCGAGGACCTTTTCCAAGCTACTATCTGGAGGACTTGAAGCATCAAAATGATATCAGGGATGTACGAAGATTGTTGGACTTAGGAAAGGACATTTCAGCTGCAACAGTTGATGGCATGCTGGCAGAAAATGAGTCCGAAAAAAATTTGCAGCTGGAAGCAATGAGTAGGCTAGTCAAGTATGTAGACAACTACTCATTTGGCCAATCTTTTACACATCCCATCCATGTTGACTGCCTGGTAAGATCGTATAAGTTAAAATTTGTTAGTAGGAGGTATGACCCTGAGCATGCAAAAAAAAATTTGAGGGCGATGGTGAGGAATCCAGGCCAAATCCCCATGCCAGCAGACGTGCTTCCTTGGAATAAGACAAAGGATGCTACACTCTAGTGGATGTGACGCTCCCTGAACATATACGACCCTCGGACGCATACATACGGGGACTTTCCCCTCCCATGGCGACCAACTCGCCATGAGCAGGGCCCTCCGTCTATTTCGGACCATCTATAATACGATGCCCGAAAGAAGGACACGAAGGGGTCATTCGGCCCACGCCTTCAATGGGGCTCCTACGTCGCGGAAGCGTGAATACAAGGGTTAGCACACAGCATAAATCACATATAAATAACCACCACGAAGGGTTGGCATATCCATCAAATACCAGCGGCAAAGAATATGCATCTAAACCTAAGAAACACCCCAAACCCATGGTTCTACCCGGTTCGGACTCGGTGAGGATCGGTGGCGGCTAGGCCTCAAGAGATCGGCGGAGGCGGAATCTTGACATGGCGTTAGCTGGCATAGAACATTGGCTAGGGTTGTCCCTCCAGCCGCCCCTCTGTGCACACTGCGGATGGGTCAATTCACGCTATGGCGTCGCTATAGCCCAGGAGGCGGGCTCGAGGCATCACCTGGCGAGCCTACTCGGGGTTCATGAAGCCCGGTCCGATGAGGCGGTCGGGAAGCGTCCCCTTCGAGAATCCGCGGGGGCTCCATGGGCGAGCTAGAGAATGCGTGCGCATCGGCGACCCCCGCATCCGTGCAGAGCTTACACAAGCCCTAAATCTACTCAAAGTGCAAGGTGCCCCATACCGGGTCACACCTTCCCACCAGTGTCAGACCCATACCCGCCCTCGTGACCGGCCATCGAGGTCTAGCTTCGCTATAGGAGTCAGGAGCCTTTTATGTTAGGTTGCAAGACCCACCTCCACTTTCTGCTTGTGTTCCTTATGCGGTGCTAAGCCGGTACCATAGCATCTATGACCCGGTGGGTTCTTGTGCCTGAGGCTTAATATTGGGATATCTGAGGGCCTTATCTAGGAGCATACTACAATATATGGGCTCGAGAGGTCTCTACCCTAAAGTAATCCCCATCGGGAGTGCTAACTAAGCAAAGAACTATCAATTCATCCTTTGAGAGCAAAACCGAATCAAAATATAAAGAGAACTTACCTTTTCAACCAAGGGTTAGTTCCTACGAATAAAAGCACGAGGAACATACAAGACAACACACAAGTGCCCAAAAGGGCGCTACCCTAGAATATCAGCCTATACTAGCCACCGGGCACGTATTCACCTTTCGACCCGTTATCGTTTGGTGCCTCCATCCATACGAGAAACTTCGATGCTTTCGGCTCGATCACACGGGTGCAAGTACTTGGGCAAGGTGGTGGCTCGGCTCAATCCCAAGGTAATTTCATTTTCAGTCGATTATGGTGGATACGGGGGTGGTGATCCACCTTATGGGTCCAAAATAGCATTCACCATCTTTGGCCAACCCGAGGTTTGGCCGGTGGTGGCGTTCCAAAGGATAATTAGTTTAATTATCCTTTATAAATAATGATCCCTTAAATGTAGGTTATTATCTTTAACAATTAAATTAGCATAGCTAATTTAATCCTTTTTAAGTCAACCCCCCTAGGTTACCATGCCCCATGGTAGCGTATCTATACACGGGTGGCGTGTCAACATATTTATCATTATCTGGTATAAATGCTTGGAAACGTCACATTCTCCCCTCCTTAGAATTAATCTTTGTCCCTCGGCATTGGGGTTAGTTGAAGATATACTAATAAAGAAAACACATTATAAAGGAAGATAATTCCTTGTTTCCCAAGGTAATATATTAAAACTTTTGAAGTTCAAAACAGTTCAAGCACTAAAGTGCATTTCAGATGATTATCATAATCAAAAAGTTCAAGGACCGAAGTCCAATATCAAAAGCAGTGTAACACTAAAGAACTATGTGTAAACACCATGAAAGCGGAGAAAGTCGGGTCATCGGCAAACCCCCTATACATGGGCAGGTCCGTCTTGTTCAGCGGCACGCACATGTCACTATATCAGTTTTCATAGATAAAAAAATAATTAGATTGTGGTTGAAGGGTCCACCCCCTATAAGAAAATAAAAGAAAATTTATCTACAAGGGACCTATCATGCCTATAGTTCGCAGTTCATTGTGGCCTAAGGACTGGTCGGGGTTTCTATTATAGCCAATATGAGAGCGGCTATGAACTACATGCTTTACAAGCGGTTCGGCGGTCATGTCCACATTGACGATACACCACGTCCTAAGGAACAGAGGTGATCCCATCGCCGATGCTTGTTGTTAACTTCGATGCATCTACCCCTCTACGATTCTCGGCGAAGTCAAGTCTTCAAGCTTACCGGGGGGGGGGTTGATAGCATCGTTGATAATCTTGACCTTGAGATTCGGCATGAAATCCGGGATAGTGCTTCTCAAGATCTGTTTCCATCACCCATGTAGCATCCTCCAGCGGCAAGTGTTTCCCTTGACCAAGTATTGTAGCATTTGAGTCCTCACAGTACGTTTTATAATTTCGATCAAGAAGAGCTTGGGTACTATCTCTAGCTGCTCCTCTGTCATTTCGGGGAGGGTTGGGGTTTCCAAAACCTCCTCACGGATCAGGGGTGTCTTTGCTTTAGAAGACTCACATGAAAAACCTTGTGGACCTTTAAGCGGGGTGGCAAGTCCGAGGCGATATGCTTGCTCCCAATACGTTGATGATTTTGAGCGGTCCGGCCCATCGGGTGCCAACTTCTTGCAATTACCAATCTTAAGCTTGGCTTGTTTTACCTTAATCTTAAGCCAAACCGATTCACCCACCGGAAGACTTCGTGGGGTCTGTGCTTATCTGCTACACTTTTTGGCGATTGCGTGCGTAGCAAAAGTAACCGCGTACCTCGTCGACCAAAGCTTGCATCTCGGGGAGGAGTTGTTGAGAAACTTCCACTTTCGACGGGGTTGTGCCATGTGTCGGGAGTAAAGGCATTGATAACCATAGTTTATCATGAAAGGAGACATTTTGGAAGACTCTGTTTTCATCTTTGTTATAGGCAAATTCTACTAGATAAATATAGTGACCCATTGGGATTGCTTACTCCACACATAAGCTGCGTAGCATATCCTCTATGATACGGTTAGTGCGCTGTCAACCGACCATCATGCGAGGATGATATCGCGGTACTCATAGCAAGCTTGGTGCGTATGGTGGTGAAGAAATCCTTCGAATGCACTTACAAATTTGGGATCCTGTCGGATACAATAACGTGGCATTAAGGTGCAACACGAAGATCTCCTTTGCGAAAAGCAAAGCGGTGTCCGGCGTTGTCGATTGATGCGACATGGCAAGAAGTGAGCCATTTTTGACAATTTGTCGGCGACCACCATTAATGCATCATAGCCACGGAGAGTTAAGTGGAAGGCCACAATGAAATCCATGGTTATTACTTCCCATTTTCGTGGGGCACATCCAAAGGCTGCGGCTCTCTGGAACTCTTAATTGCTCGCCTTGGTTTTTTGACACACTTGACCTTTGCTTAATATATCTAGCAATATCCTTCTTCATGGAAGGCCAAAAGTAACTAGGCGGATTTTTAAAATAGGTCTTCATAAAACCCGCATGTCGGCTATATAGGGCTGAAGCGTGTCATGGAGGATTAACTACGGACCAGGAAGTCGGAGGTACACATAACTTATCCTTGTGATACAACAAATTGCCCTCTTTCTTATATGAGCGGAAAGCTTGGCGTTCTTTATCGATCGTGTGCCTCCTTACTCAAACTAGCCCGGATTTCACAAAACTTCGGGATCCGTGGCCAAAGTTTGTTCTATCTGTTTTCCAAACTCCTTTGGTGAGTGTAGAAATTGCGTTACAATGGGTTCGGGTTCTAGAGGGGTGGCGTGACAATGCATCCGCAACCACATTGTGCTTTCGGGCTTATACATGATCTCAAAATCATATTCTTCAAGAAATTCCATCCATCTCCTCGGCCGGAGGTTGAGGGTTGGTTGGGTGGATAAATAGCGGAGACTTTGGTGATCCGTGTCCAAGCTGGAATCTTCTACCAAGGAGGTAGTGTCTCCATATTAAGTAAAGTATGAACAACGACTAACAACTCTTGATCATGGGTAGGGTATATTTGTTAAGGTATCGTTCATCTTCTTTGAATCATAAGCAATAACCCTCCCTCTGCATTAGAACCCCACCCGGTGGCGATTTTACTTGCATCTGTGGCCACTAGTTTATCCCTATCGAGGGTTGGGCAGCGTGAGAGCGGGTGCTGAGGTTAAGGCATCTTTAAAGCTGCTGGAAATTTCCCTGAACCTTAGTCTTCGGTGCTCCTTCCAATCCTTCACCTTCTCATGCTTTGTAAGGTTTGTAAGAGGTGCTGCAATCCTTGCAAAATCCTTTACAAACTTTCGATAGTATCCGCTAATCCCAAGAAACTTGGACCTCGGAGACATTTTACGGAATAGGCCATTCCCTTCGGCCTCTATTTTTCTTTGGATCTGTAGCAATTCCTTCTGAGAAATGATATGGCCCAAATAGTCAACCTTTGGGTGGCAAACTTGCACTTGGAGAACTTGGCAAAAAGGCGATGGCGTCTTAACTTTTGTAGGGCCAATTTAAGATGTTTCTCATGCTCTTCTAGAGTCTTCTTGTAGATGAGAATGTCGTCAAAAAAAATGACAACAAAATCATTCAAGTATTGTCGGAAAACATGGTTCATTAACGCATAAAGGTTGCGGGGGCATTAGTTAATCCGAAAGGCATAGCGGTAAACTCATAATGTCCATATCTAGTGCGAAAAGCAGTTATGGATGTCCTCCTCTTTAATCCTTATCGATGATATCGGCGAAGGTCAATCTTTGAAAAATATTTGGCCTTGCAAGCGATCCATTAGATCATCGCTCTCGGCAAAGCATAGCGATTTTTGATGGTATGCTTGTTGAGTTTACCGATAATCAATACACATTCTCAAGGGGCCGTCCTTTTTCTTTACAAAAGAATAGAGCCAAAGGCTTAAGCAGCTAGGTCGAATAAAACCTAGGTTTAGCAGCTCTTGAAGTTGCTTCTTAAGCTCGCCAACTCACGGGGGACTCATCCGGTAGGGGGGGCCTTCTTTTGGTAGGCTTAGTGCACGGCTCTAAAGCTATCTCACACTCTACCCCTCTAAAAGGAGGGGCTTACGGATCTCGTCAGGGAAGAGATCGCTAAATTCATGGAGAATCTTGGCAATCCCGTGGCAAGGTGTTGATTACTTGGTTTTGCTTAGCATCGACTCAATGGAAGCAAGTCTAATAAAGGCGAGAGGAGCTTTTGCTTTGCGTATAGCTTTATCTAGCTGTCGAATGGACATAGGCGCATGATAGGGTTGAATGGTTCACCTTTTATAGTTACACGGGCTCCATTATCGCGTTGAAGGTAACTTCTCTCTTCTTCGCATGATCTATGTTGGCTTTTGCGGATGCCAAAATTCCATTCCAACAATGAGGGTCGTATTTGCCAATATCCATTAATTGGCACCCATAGCTTGGAAGATGCGCTGGCAAGCTGCATCTTAAAGGTTGATCGGCGACCATGAGTATGTCTAACCTTACCAGCGGCTAAAGTGGCGGTCTCGGTCGTGACCTTAGGGTTTTCAGTTGGAGGACACAGGCCATTCTAGGGGAAGCAAAATTATGTGTACTCCCGGTATCCATAAGAATTACAAAAGGCTTCTTGTCTATTTGGCCTATGGTGGAAATGACGGCGGTGACTTTCGGCATTACCGGTTTCTATAGGCAAAAAGGATATGAGGCGCCCAGAGTGAATGTCTTTCGGGGCGTCCTCGTCGGTGGTAATGTTGACTCAATATCGTCCCAGTCAAAGATTCGGCCATGGCCGGTAGGCGATCACGGGTAACATATGGGCAGTGCATGAAGTGTCCGGCCTCATACACACAGTAACATGCCTTATCCGTGGCGGTTTGTTCTCGGCCTCTTTAGGAATGGAATGTAAGAGGTTTGAACTTCCTTACGCATTGTTACGCTTATCACGGCGTGTTAAAAGCGACTTTCTTCTCGGCGGCCAGTAAGAGTTCTCGTTGAGAGGGCCGGACTTGGAGGCGGGGGTTTGTAAAGGTGTGGGCGGCCGTGGCTGCGAGTAAGGGGCGGGGGCGGATATCGCGATTTCTTGGTATGTCCTCCTCGAGGCTCAATGCTTTAGCCTCGGCTTACGCAAAGCGATTTGGTCGATGGCCTTAACCATCCGTTTGATCGATGGTGCCAAACCCTCAATATAGCCCTCCCGCGCCCTTTTTCTCATTCATACGGGTACATACGGTCTCGGAGCGCATGAACTCATCCGTGTAGGCACATGCGGACATACTCTTACGCTCCAACTTTGTAGAAAGTCACGGATCTGGCGGCATTTATGTGCGAGGCACATAATGCGATTTGAAGGCCTTGGCAAACTTTACGAAGTTGCATCTACTCTGTCGGATGTTTGGCTCTGGCATAGCCCTTCCACCAAATCTGAGGCGGCTCGGTAAGGTTTGTGGTGGCAACCTTTCTGTATCCTTCTGTCATGCCATAGGACTGCCGAACTCTTTCATTTCGTCCGGCCGGGTTGGCATTCAAGCCGCCTCTAGATTTCCCATCAAAGCTGGGCCAATTTCCTATTCTTCCATATACTAGTTATGGTTTGTATCAAGCTGTCTTGCGGTACTCCTTATCCGGCTTTGCATGGCCACCGGATGATCTTGATGGATGACGCGAAGTGGCGGACTTTGAAGAGGTAGCCTTGTCTCTAGAGAACTCGTCGGCGTTTAGAGTGGGACCTCTTTCGCGCAGTCTGAGGACTAGTTAGGTGGTGGGGCGGCTCTTTGTGTAGGTGGACTAGGTGGTAGCGGAGGTAACTTCCGGTCGTCTGTTGTACATCTTTGTGGTGGGTTAGCATGCAAGGCGTAGGCTGTAATTAGCCTAATTTGTCTTTTCATCGGCATCAATTCTTGTTGGTGTTAACCGCCCGGCGTTTGAGGGTAATACGCGGCGGCATTGCGTGCACCGTCTATATTAAACATCACGATGATATAAGAAGAATGCGATAGCGATAAGTGTTATAACAAAGTCATTACGAGTAGTATCAAAAACACAAAGTGAACACGAAAAAGGGCGGAAGATTCAATTTACAAAGCGAGATAGCGGTTACATCGGAGAAGTTTATATGGAACAGGTTATAAACTTATAGTTATATAATACATAAAAGGCTGATACAAGCCATTTCCTTAGCCATGGTGAAGCATAGGAACACACAAAAGCTGGAAATTGTGACTTAAGGGTTTTGCGTGGGGATACATGGCGGCATAAGCGCACACTCTCACGCCGCGGCTCGGCGAGCTTGTGGCGTGCCCAAACTGGATAATAGCGGGTTGATAATCCCAAGTGGGGCTAATAATCGAGGAAGGTTGAAAGAGCCTTCGCGGTCGTAGAAGATTTGCGAGAGATGATCATTAGCATCATCAAAAGCTTGATGTGGGGTCATATTCCAATAATCCCAAATGCGGAAAAGAGTCCATCTCGGATCATCGTAAGCTTGCGTTCTCGAAGAAGAGTAACTACTTCCATGCCCTTGTCAGGATCATAAGGTTGTTTCGGGACCCTAAGCTCCGCTATGTCATCGTCAATTTCCCGTTCAGGATACTCGTTGTACCGTTCCCCATAGTCTGTTCGGGGAGGTCCCTGTTCATCCATTCTTATCAAATCGGTGATCTGTCACGGTATTCCTCAAGTGTTTCTTACGCAAGGCAGCGGGAATAATTATATATATATTGAAAACAATTTCCTTCCACTGGAGCTTTAAGGAAAATACTTAATCATTGAAAGGAGAAAACAATGAAGTGGTTTTCAACAGTGCAAGAAACATAGGAAGATATCCTGAATATATATAAAATTGAAACAGTACATAGATTTTGGTGTTGGCCCACTAGAGGTAATGCCAATCAAAATTAACAAAATTTCATCGATGAACCAATGAAACCCTAAAACTAAGGTCGATCCGTCAACATCGTGTTTGAGTATCAAAGGGGGCTACAGTCGATCTTTGTAGGAGTAACACGCTAGGATTAGCGATGAGGCAGGTGATGAAGCTATTTACGGAGGAACATTTGTAGCCAATGGGGCGCAACCAGCAGAACTCATGTTCATCCAAGAACCAATCTCATGGTCAAAAACTTTGCAATGGCAAGATCACGGTTCACTAGGATGATCTGCTCAAGGTTAGGAGCTAATTTCTTGTGGCCATTTGTGGTGGAAAGTGCCCTCAATGCCCATACAGCCGCCTACCTTCGAGGGGCAATTGCCTTAGCAAAGAAGAGAACACATGCGCTTGTGGCCAAGCGGGGAAGAATCAGTAATATGGCATTTCAACCCCTGAACCATCGGATGGGTTGAAGAGGCCAACTTTCGGACTCAAGTTCGGGGCAGCTCCTCCTCCATGGCAAAATCCTTCTCTTCACGAGCATCTTGACTCTCATCACATAAATCCTCCATGGTTGGGTGCGTCCTCCCGGCTTGGCGGCGGCGTCGTTGATGTTGGGCGCGTGTGGCCCGTGGCTGGAAAGCCGATTCGAGGCGAAGATGGGGTACCCTGAATCATTAAGCTGGCGCAAGGACAAGAGAGTGTCTTTGATAGGCTCAACATCAAGAGGTTGATAGTTGAGCAGCTGATGTATCTCTGCGGCGTATAATTAGGGGAGAGTAATCAATGAAATCATACTGACCACGACAATATTGGCCAGCTCATAAAGAAGGTGGCGGTCCTCTGCTTACCCTTATTTGCGATATGCTGATAGGCCCATTGAATGTCGCTCGGCTGACAAGTAATCGATCCCCAACCTTGATGGTAGCAAGCGAACTCAATCCCACCGGTGCTTGGCCCTTACTACGAGGTAAAGGCCTCTCTTTAGCTAACTCCTTCCATCGAAATGCGAAATCCACCAAAGTTTATCGCTTTCGTCCTCCTCACGAATCTCGGAGGAAGTGGGGCCTTAGCTTGCTCTAAAGCGGTGTCGGTACCATCTACATACACATCCATAATAAGAGCAAGGGCAAGCGGGCTTCAAAGTATAGCCCATTAGAGCCCTGTCGATAATGGGGCGTGCTTAATGCGTCGATGATGCCCTTGAGGATGTCATAGTTTGTGGCGATCGTCTCCCAACATATGCTCCACAATATCTCTGTGAAGATAAGGTTGGGGCGGTTCCCCAAAAATTCGCTTGAGGGCAATATTTCCTCTTCATAGAACTCTACAAAGGTCGCATAGTCAGGGTGGGCGCGCATATTGTCGATGAGGTCGATTGAACTCTGCAACATAGGATCCAAGAGAGGGTAAGGAACACGGGGATCCCATTGCTGCGCCTCCCATGTACCATGCTAGTCGGCCCGGCGTAGTCCATCGCTGCGAGGGTGGAAGATGGGAGGAAGAAGGAAGCAGGGGGTAAGAAATGATGAAACCCTAAAAATGAATCGAGTATTTAACTTCTTTGGGCACGCGGCGTTCGGCGCCCGACTCATCATTTTTTTTTTTTTTTCCAGTTATTATTATTTTTTTTTATTTATTTATTATTTTTTTTTTTTTGTAGGAAAATTCACAATTCACAATAAAAGTCAAAGCAGTTTTATATTAATATATATACCGATTTACATAGATACAAAATTGTGATGTACATAATTATGACCGTTCCCCACCGGATCCGGTGCTAAGCGTGTAGGTCCTTTGTCATGATGGTTTTTCGCTTGGCATGGATGGCACATAGGTTTGCATCGCCAAAGAGGGCCACCAAGTAAGCCTCGGCCGCCTCACGAAGTGCTAGAATGGCATGAGTTTGAAATCGAAGGTCCGTCTTAAATTCTTGGGCAATCTCTCGGACCAAAAATTTGGAAAGGAAGTTTCGTAGCGAAACTTCGATTGGATTCTGGTACTTCCTTATCTCGAAGTGCCACGATTACCCGGGCTTGTATGATGCCTCCTCCTAGGTTGGGGTGCGGCTCGGGTAGAGTCTTCTTCCTTTGTTCGGGATGGGGCTTCACGGATGATATTATCCGCCGGTTATCCCTGCGACCTTGGCGATTCCTCCCCGAGCTCTAAGCTGGTCCTTATCGCGAGCACAGATCTTTGGGGTGTTTTCTTTTGTCTTGGCCGAGGAACGGGCTACTGCGGTGGTTGCTCTTGCCGATGCCTTTCTTCCTCTTCCTTCCTCGGTCGCTCCATCGGGCCGGTTGCCTCTCTTGCTCTCTGCTTTCGCCGTCACGCATTCTTTTGATTTTGCTCTTGTTCTACCTGCTGGCGATGGATAGTATCCTCCATGAAGCTTGGCAGCCTCCTCCGTCAGCTGTGTTTGCCTTACGTGCTAGCGCCCGGTGTGGCTTGCTCCTCGCTTGCTTCTCTTTGGCTATTCGATCTCTCGTTCTTCTTGTAAGCTCTATGAAGTAGCGTGGGGGATTAGCTTGCATGTCTCGTTCAACAGCCCGCTGGAAGTGATGCGTGAAATACGAGGGTGATCTGCTTCCCAAAGGATACGATTGGTCTCCTCTTCATATGAGAGCGATGGAAGAGTATAGGCTCCCCATCAAAGAGGCACATCTTGGTTTCCTAGGTAGCGGTATCTGAAGCCGGATCATCCAATGCCAACCCACTGCAGATCCGCCTCTTGGGCCATTTGCAAAGCTGATTGCGGGCCTGCGTTTGTAAAGGCCTCCTCCTACTGCTTGGTCATCCCTGGCTGGCGGGAAGAAGCAGGGGCATGCCGGGCGCCATCTTCTGTTCCACTATCATGCGGTCTCCCGAATAAGCGTTGAGCTTGAACACAAGCGCTCATTATAGCAAAAAGCGGGTATGGGATTGACCCGACCCCTTTAGAAGCGCTTCCACGAAATACTCGGTATTTCTTGGGTCTTAAACGCGGCGTCTATTTTGGTCTCGTTGTGGCGGCAATTCAGCCATTATAAGCTCTATAGGGGTTTTAGAATAGCGAGGCTTCTGGCGTATAAACTTGCTTGGGTGTCTCCATCCTTATAGAGTAGGCGCTAGGTGGGTGGGCGGGCGCAGGGGAGAAAGGGGGCGAGGTTTGGCTATGGCGAGAGGGAAGCTTCTAGCTCCGGTGGGCTATGGCGGCCGACCGGAACTCAAAAGAGGCTAGGTGTTTAAGAAAAGTGAAAGGAAAGTCACTTTTAAAATTTTAACCCTAAAAACTTTTTATGAAAAAAAAAAATGGCCAGGCGCGCCGAGGTGGCGGGCACCCCTACCTCGGCGTCATGTGGCGCGGCGCCCGGCCCGGCGTCCGGTACCCCGCCGCCACTTAGGGTTAGGGTTTTTACGAGGTGGCGGGCACCCCTACCCCGAGGTTTCTACTGGCGCCGGCTGACACAGGGTACCCCCGCCCGCCACTTAGGGTTAGGGTTGGGTACCGGGTACACCCCTCTCAATTACAATTAGACCACACCAAAGCAAGCATGGCGGCATCCATTACACCACCCAAAAAAAACTTCGTACTACTCCAAAATCCTCGCTCTCTAGCTAACGATCTATCGAGTTAGTATGTGGCGGTGCAATAGTTTGGCTTCCCGAACCATGCTCGATACCCTTTGTGGCGGCTCCACGAACATATACGACCCTCGGGACGATACATACGGGGACTTTCCCCTCCATGGCGACCAACTTCGCCATGAGGTGGAGAACCCTCCGTCTATTTCGGACCATCTATAATCGATGCGAAAAGAAGGACACGAAGAAGTCATTCGCCCACGCCTTCAATGGGGCTCCTACGTCGGAAGCGTGAATACAAGGGTTAGCACCACGGCATAAATCACATATAAATAACCACCACGAAGGGTGGCATATCCATCAAATACCAGCGGCAAAGAATATGCATCTAAACCTAAGAAACACCCCAAACCCATGGTTCTACCCGGTTCGGACTCGGTGAGGATCGGTGACGGCTAGGCCTCAAGAGATCAGCGAGGCGGAATCTTGACATGGCGTTGGCTGGCATAGAACATTGGCTAGGGTTGTCCACTCCGGCCGCCCCTCGTGCACACTTTGCGGATGGGTCAATTCGCTATGGCGTCGCTATAGCCTTGGGAGGCGGGCTCGAGGCATCACCCCTGGCGAGCCTACTCGAGGGGTTCATGAAGCCCCGGTCCGATGAGGCAGGTCGAGCGTCCCCTTCGAGAATCCGCAGGGGGCTCCATGGGCGAAGCTAGAGAATACGTGCCGCATCGGCGTGACCCCGCATCCGTGCAGAGCTTACTGCGCCCTAAATCTACTCAAAGTGCAAAGGTGCCCCATCTGGTCACACCTTCCCACCGAGGGGAGTGTCGGACCCATACCCAGGCCCCTCACGTGACCCGGCCATCAGGTCTAGCTTCGCTATAGGAGTCGAGAGCCTTTTATGTTCGTGCAAGACCCCACCTCCACTTCACCCTTTGTGTTCCTTGTGCGGTGCTAAGCCCGGTACCATAGCATCTATGACCCGGTGGGTTCTTGTGCCTGAGCGCAATATTGGGATATCACGGGGGCCTTATCTAGGAGCATACTACAATATATGGGCTCGGGAGGTCTCTACCCTCCCGTAATCCCCATCTCGGGAGTGCTAACTAAGCAAAGAACTATCAATTCATCCTTTGAGAGCAAAACCGAATCAAAATATAAAGAGAACTTACCTTTTCAACCAAGGGTTAGTTCCTACGAATAAAAGCATGAGAGGAACATACAAGACAACACACAAGTGCCCAAAGGCTACCCTAGAATATCGACCTATACTAGCCACCGACACGTATTCCCTTTCGACCCGTTATCGTTTGGTGCCTCCATCCTTCACGAAACTTCGATGCTTCATTTCGATCACAGGGTGCAAGTACTTGGGCAAGGTGGCGCTCGGCTCAATCCCAAGGTAGGCTCATTTCAGTCGATTATGGTGGATACTGGGGGTGGTGATCCACCTTATGGGTCCAAAATAGCATTCACCATCGGCGGCCAACCGGTTTGGCCGGTGGCGCTGGCGTTCCAAAGGATAATTAGTTTAATTATCCTTTATAAATAATGATCCCTTAAATGTAGGTTATTATCTTTAACAATTAAATTAGCATAGCTAATTTAATCCTTTTTAAGTCAACCCCCTAGGTTACCATGCCCCATGGTAGCGTATCTATACCTGGGTGACGTGTCAACATATTTATACGTATATCGTATAAATACTTGGAACGTCACAGTGGACAACGCTGGAGGAGCTTACAGTGGAGAACCCAAATATATGCTTTCTTATTATTGACGGACAGTATCCTATTGAAGCACAAAGATCCCTCTCCAACTAGGCTAAGCAAACAGGACAAACCATGTATGTGCTTCATTACAACCATAGGAGGTGTCGGTTTCTAAGTCCCTATATGCCTGTAGAGAACCTCGCAGAGATTGGTGCAACATTAAATGAAATGGACGAAGTCTTCCTTTATAAAAGGTTTCTACTTGAATAGAGACTTTATGACGATTTGGGACCAAACTAAGTGCATAAAGTTTTCACATCCAAGAGATCCGGATGGCAAACTGCTCTTCGTTAAACATCTCGGTACTATGATGGATCAACTTGGCATTCAAAAGAAAGAGAACATATAGTAGATGATGATGCTCTTAAGTGCTTTTATAATCAAGGTCAGGCTTTAAATCCACCAAGTTATACTCCACTAGATTACTCAAGAGATAATCTAGTGGGTTGGCTGCTGGTAAAACAATATTAGATATTGTCAAAATGCATCCAAAACTAGATCGGACTAAGGAGATGGATCCCTATCTTGAGAGATATTTGACAAAGAATGGACTAGTACCTCCATGATGTAATCTTCATATCAAGTGAATACAATGCAAAAAGTATTTTGTGTATATTGATGTGTTGTTATCTACAAATGCTAATCAAACAACACATTCTTTTCACTAAAACAAGAAAACGTTAAACCACCCACTATTATAATGTAAAAATTTGCACTCTTGCAAAACAGCATGTCATACACCACAATACTATATTGAAAAAGGAGTATGCAAAAGTGGCGTGCTTTTGGAACAAACATATATCCAATTTAAATGAATGATGGTTGAGTTGTGACAATTTCATAAGTATTTGGTAGGACAATGTTGATCCACTCGAGTGAAATGCGAAAGAATGTTGACTGGCGGCTGAAGGGACAACCGGCTATGGCATCCCATTTTCTGTTGCTCTTATAGAAGTGGCCATGGAGGAGATACATTTTAAGCTTTTAAGATGTATTTTAAGCTGGTCAAAAAAGGTTGGTGTGTGGAGCATTCCTTGATGGATTAGTTCCCATGTTTCCTGGAACTATTGCAGTGGAGTAGGCCTTTGTTGTGGTGCAGATTCTACCTCTTTATCTTGAGAGCTTATAAATGTATGAACACAGTAAGATCTGTACCATATTATTTAGTCCCTAACAGGAATTCTGTTGAGCCATTTCTTATATCTAGTAGTTTCTAAGAAGGCTGCACCATTGTGGTTTGATCTTGCACTCACTGTAGGGCCACAATAGAGGTTTCTCGCTTATTGGATAACAGATTTTCTCTCATCCCCATGATAGATTGAAACATAGGGCTTCTCTGTAATAAGTTTGCTGCGCTCCTTGTGGGTCCCATAGGCCGATTGGCCTCAGTGGACGATAAAAAATCATTCTCATTCTCATTTTCTGTTGAAGTTGCAGCCTTGCGAAGGTCCTGACCTGGCTTTTCACTAAGAGATGACTAGCTACTACATCCAAAGGATAACTACCTAAGCTTGGAAAAGCTAAATCAATCTTCGTATACTGCTCCTGGTGGAGTATTTGTATTGCCTATACTTCTCGTGTACCTATCCTGTTGGAATATTTGTATTGTCTATACTTAATTATGTCTAGAATTCCAAGATTCACAACCCATATCTATAGTCGGAATGCCAAAAAGATTATCTGGGTCATTGGATGTTGGCATATGCCACAGCATATGCCATGGGGCGAATTTGGAGCCAAACACAAGTCAAGATGGGGTCAACGATGGGGCCCACCTATCTTGCTTGACTTACCCCTAACATTTGATAAAACCATTGGAAAAATATCATGCTTTGCACTTAGCAGCCAAACAAGAATATTAAACATTGAAAATAGACAATGATGAGCCTGGGGAGTCGAACCCCAGTAGCAGATCCCACGCTCATCCAGGCATACTAGGCATCTCAAAGGAGAGATGCCTAGTATACCTAGGGGCCGAAGCCCACTAACAAACAAAAGGAGTTAGTATCAACAGATTATTTCAATATGTAAAGAACCACTCTGAAAGTCGGTTTATACAGCAGTCTAATGCAAAAGAATCAACACGTGTCAAGATCATACCTGCCAAAGAAGACCAAGCTGCAACAAACAGGTTTATACATTCAGAAAATAAACAAGTTTCTCATTTATAAAAGCATAAGCAGTTCTTCCAGGCCACACAAAAACATAAAGAAGGAGATGAAAACAGATCAGTTCATGGGCGCGCCACTCTGAGCATGCCTAATCAGTTCATCCAACTGCCGAATCTCTTGCACGAGCAAGACTCTAGCTAAGCTCATATGAGAGCGCAACACATGTAACTCAGACACAGGTACACCCAATTGATCCCATTCTACAGCAGAGATAGCATTCTGGATCGAAGCATAGAACCCATTGAGCTGCCTCCTAAGCAAGCGCAAGGACGCCGCAATCCTATGCGCTTCAGTTCCCACCTGCACGATGCTACTAACAAATTCTTGAGCAGAGAAAACTGCCTCAGGCTCAGCCGAGAATATGACCGGATCTGGATGTGAAGCTTCAACTCTAGAGGAAATATAGGAATCAGGCAAAGATACAGCAGGAGGCTGTTCCACCCCAACAACAGGCTCTCCATCAGTGTCCATCACTACCTGTATAAGAACCAAACAAAGCCATGAAAAAAAAGACAAAATTGTACACTCGAAAGCCAACAAATATGATCACCCAACAGCCATGGTGCAATCACCCCTATGCACGGGGATGAAATCCACACCAGGCTCCAAAACAACCACATCATCACTGTCATGACTATAAGATTCATCACAAACATCCTGGAAATTAAAGTCTTGCTCATCCTCAGGGATGCTATCATCCCAATACCTTCTCCTCCCACGGCCATTTCGCTCTACAGGCACGAACCCAGCAGGTAGCCCAAACAAAATAGTTCTCATGTCGGAGGGCATGCATTGAGAAGGATTTAGGAGCACCCTCCATGCTGCCCGGACACGGTGCTCGTTAATGTGTGCAGTATTGGAAGGTATAATCCAAGAACTGGATAGTGTAAACTTACCAGAACGGATCATTCTGACCAATGTAAACAGGAGGCTAGCAGTCATCTTACGGTTGCCATGATAGTTAACATAATGGGCAGCTTAAGCAAATTCTTATTATCAAGCACAACTAAGTTCTTGGTGTCACCAGCTCCCCATCTCAGGTATAAATCCTTACCTTTCGATGCAATCCTCGCGATATTATGAAGGTGGCGGACATAGTGGACCTTTCCAAAATCTTTCATACAATAACCAACCATACCTTCAAAGCGGTGAAGGCGGGTATTCTTCAAGGCTTCTGCACCGGGATAACACCGGGGAGGCTTACTAGCCCGGTTAAATTCCTTCTTAATGGCATCATTCATGGCCACAGGGGTTTTGAAACGCCCTCTAAAAAAATGACAAAGTGCAAGTGGTCTACGGTAGCACCCTTTCCATAGCTCGGACTCGGCAACACACCTCCTATCACAAAAACCAACAAGGCCATCGTAGAAACTCACAGGGACATCCTGCCCAGACAAACCTAGGGTCACACTAAGAAATCCTGGCCTCTCACTCCGGAATTGGAATTCAAGACATGGCTCCGAAGCGAGGGGGGGAGGAGGGCGACCACTGGACGAGCCTTTCTGGCTGCCCTCTTCATCGACATAGCAGATAATGTGTAAAATCAATGCAGCAAAAGCAAGAAGCTAGAAGCTTACTTTAGAAGCTTACCTCTGTCTTCTTCAATGCACCTCCGCTCCCCGCAATTGCCCGCGACCCCAGCTTATCCACCCAAACCAGAAAAGAAACAAACTAGATGAGTAGCCACATCACCAGGAGCTCCGCCATCCCTGCAGAAGCCCAAGGCGACACCAACACCTGCGCCCGGGAGCTCCAAAATGCCCGCCCATGATTCTAGGGTTGGGAATCTATGTTGCCACCGTCAGCAACATACGATTTCCCATACCAATACACCCCTTAACCATTGCCAAATCTTATGGTATAACTATACGCTTTGCAATTTCGGACACATTATTGTGTATCCTTTGTGATGTTCTATTGTGGAATTTGCAAGTGGTTGTCCCATGTGAATGTGTTGGGAGGGGGTATATGTCTTTAATCTTGTGTGGTAAAGCAATGAGTCCCCTAAGTGCCCATAGGCCATTTGGTCTCTATGGATCATATGATCATTTCAATTCTCCATGTGACAATATAGCTGCTTCTTCACTATCTACATTCATAGATGAAGAGAATTCATTGCTACCCCCCAACACCTTCAAAATAGTTCCCATTGTAGGCCGTAGATTTGGATCGCTTTCAGTACACCAGAGTGCCACATCAATGCAATTTGACAATCTAGAGTCCACGAAGCTCCTATCACGCATCCTTTCTATAGCCCAACATCGAAAGGATTTATCAACACTTACATAGCTTCTGACACCACTCACAACCTCTAGCATTACTATCCCAAAACTAAAAACATCACTTGTCTCTGCTACTGTGCCATGTACCCATTCAGGTGCCAAATAGCCCATAGTTCCCATCATTCTCGTCATTATTAACGAGCTCTCGTCCCTAGACAAAATCCTGCATAACCCAAAATCTGAGACTTTTGCATTAAAGAATTCATCCAATAGAATGTTGTTAGGCTTCACATCCAAGTGAATTATCCTGGGATCACATTCTTCATGTAAGTATGCTAGACCTCGAGCGGTTCCCACCAAGATTTTTATTCTAGCTTGCCAGTCTAGGAAGGTCCCATCATTAAATATCCATCTATCAAGGGAACCATTGGCCATCAATTCATAAACAAGAAGCCTATGAAGGCCATCTGCGCAAAATCCCAATAAACCAGCCAAATTCATGTGGTGTACCTTCCCTAGAATCTCAATTTCTGCTTTGAATTCTCTCTTTCCCTGACTAGTACTCTCTAATTTCTTTACTGCTACTTTCTTTCCATCCAAAAGAATCCCTTTGTATACTCCTCCAAAGCCCCCCTTACCAACCAATTCACTAAATTGATTAGTAATCACCTCCAACTCCTCGTATGTGTAACTGGTCAAAGACATCATGATTTCATCATCGCTGTCATTTTTAGGACGCGGTCTTCCCAAGAGGCAGGTGACTAAATACAGTAGAAACCTTTTTTTTTGTATACTACACCAGAACTGCACAGAATGTAGAATTGGTAGAGCTATTGCTGCAATACGTTGCTTTGTGATTAACTGATGAGAGTAGCATGCACATACCATCACAAGCATAAGAGCTATGTTCAAGGCCAATAAGCAGGCCCAAAATGCAACATCCGGAACTGTTTGTTGGAGAGGAGAGATAGGGTTAGACTTCTCACCCCCTCCTATCCCAAGTGCAAGAAATGAACTGAAGAATGTTATTACGCCATTGGCTGCAAGTACTAATGCAACAGGAACAAGAGTGTTGCACCACTTACGGCCGGGTAGTCTCATCAAAATTAGGCATATTGTATTTGTAGCTGATAGAAAACTAGGACTCACAAAATATCCGAGGGCATATGCTTTTTTCCATGTTTTATACATGTGGCGAAATACAATAATCCCGACATGTGTACTCAAAAGACTAAGCATGTTAAAAGTAATCAACGCAACAAGGAGGCTTTCGGAAGGGTGAATGCTTGTTTTGAGGATACAACAGAGAGTCACATTGATTATATGTAGCATGAGGACATCAAATCCACCAGAAAATGCTACAAAAGCACGAGAAAATGCTGCAAAGCTCGGATTTTCGTAGTAATTAACAATCAAAGGCTCCTGGACACTCAATAGGACAATAAAGCTAACCATAACAAGGAGATGCAATTTTTGATATGGGTTGTTTTTATCAATGAAGAACAAGATTTCTGAAAATAAAAGCAAGAGCAAGAGGGCAGCCAGCAAGGATGAAAAAAATAGAACAGAATGGAACACTTTGCGAGGAAGATCTGGCGTTGGACAAGAGGACGAGTTTAAGAAAGAGCCAAGATCGTTGGATTTAACTCTCCAGGTGCTTCCGACAAGGCAGTACATAGAAAACCCACGTACCTCTAGGCGAAGAAAGCAGGTTGAAAAGCTCTGGACCCCTGTGGGTGTCTGCAGTTGTATGCTAGTAAATGCACCAGTGCGGTTTTTGAACACCACAATACTCGCATTCAAAATTGGGAGGCTCGCATCAGTATCATGAGAACTTAGCATTGCAGAATCTATCGCATACTGTAGTCCTTGGCTGAAGTTACAGGCGCCAGAGCGGACATAAAACATGTTACCTTTTGTGTATATCCTGCCTGACAGGTTAGTGAATGGTTGTTGCATAAGCAAAGTATCTGTCGGATTTTTCCAACTTTGCCACATAATGCTACTCTCACTATACAACATTAAATTTCCTTGGTCTGTTATATTACAGCTCCACACTCCCTCTACTTGCCATACTGGTTTTCCTTCTCTATTTTGCAACAGTAGAGATTTACTCTCGTTTTTAAGAGAAAAACTAGAACCCAAATTGAGAAGGTGGGTGTTTGGAGGTGACCATACCAACTGTGCGTCTGCCTGCCAGTTGATGAAGATTCCAAAATAAATTCTTCCCTTAGAGGATGAAGAAAAGCCCAGGCAGAATTTGCCATTGGCCAACAAAGTATGATCTTTGCCATAGGCGGGATGAACGTCACCATAAACGGAGTCCACAGAAGAAATTTGGACTTCCAAATCTGTGAGTGCCATTCCAAGCCTTAGCAGCAAAAAGAGGCAGAGAGAGCTCATAGTCCTCATCTTAGATTCACACTGATACACAATATTTGGATATCAAATAAATAAACTTCTGCAAAATAAGAATGGGTCAAGTAATTGACATTCTGATTAATTATTCGCTGCTATTAAGAAATAACAAGAAATGGAGAGTTTTGGCAGATATAGAGTCTTATATAATAAAGTGGCCCATTGCTATGGTGGCCCTTCAGTTTTTGCGGCTTTCCCAGTAACTTAATCTAAGCTGAGAAAAACGTTTTTTTTTTCAAGTCTATATTTCAAGGGTCCTCAAAACTCTACACAAAAATCTGTTCATGAAGGGTCTCGAATCTTTTTGGACCCCTATGATGAGATGCCCCTACCATCCCATCTTATTTGCTTCACATAAAATTGCTACAGGAATTGTCCTTAAACTAAGGAAATTAGATCGAGTAGGGATGGAATATGCTTAGACTATGTCCATCAAGACTAATTTGATTAAAAAATACTAAATATCCCCTTGCTGACCAGTACCTTGTACAATATATTTCTGCTATCCGTAACAGAGGTACATACTTGACCTCCTTTGTGGAATTTGCAGATGATGTGGTTATGAAAAAAAATGGGCATCCAATATTTTGCCCTCTTATTTGGGTTTATAGCAAAGTATTGCAATGCAATGACAGAAGGTAAGCTGCCACGGGGCTCTCCTTCCTTGATCTGTGATAATGACCACAAGCTACACATGGGTCTTCTCTTTAACGCTTTCCCATATTCAGATTACCCCTTTTGCAGATAACAAAATACTTCAAATCTAAGCCAGATCCAATAAGAAAAGCTTTGCGAGATCCTTACCTCCAATTTCCTCTGATATGGCTCTGGGTATTCCACTGTTGGATTTAGGCCATCGGTAGCACAACATTCTCGCCATCTCTGTTTTACCCTAAATCTCACAAAGGGAAAAATGGGCATTCCTTTTCCCATAAGAAGGCAAAAATGGACATTCCTTTTTTTCCATAACTTGTCGCGAAACACATGATTTGCTTCAATGCGTTTTTCTACTCTCAAGCATGGCACCATAGCCCCATCCCCAAAGGTTGCCAAATAAACAACAAATAATAATAATAAAAATATATGCAAACAAAACGAGTCTGTGCCACACCATTTGCCCTTTTCTCTAAAATCAATGGCTAAGAAAATAGTATTTAGTACATGCACACAAATACAGCAACCAAATTATAGAAAACCTTATAAAAAAGCATACAAATATAGAAAAAGAACCCTTGTTCTTATGCTAGATATTTTGGTTAAATTGTGAGTGGGCTGAGGAGAAGATCATGACATATATTCTGAGTAATTTTGAGATTGCTTAATATAGTAGTAATTCCTCTTGTTGTCTTTTGTGTTCTTGATACATTATCGTATTGTTGATGGGAATCCGACCTCTGATTGATAATTGGCATTGCTTTTTGTGATTTCCTTTCTCCTCAATTGCTCTATTCTTTCCTCCCTTTTGCCATTTTTTTCAACTTCCTTGCCAATTTGTATGTGTTTTGTTATTTTATGCTGGCATTGACTGTGTATGTGATGACTTCTAAATTGCATAATAGGAAGAAAAAAACAAATAGCAAGGCCCATTTCTTAGTTCAATCTAGATTCCTAGTTGTATGTGATAAAATTAAGTTTGTAGTTAGGTCCACCTAAAATGTGCATGATTTATCCTCTAGGGTTTTAGGATTTGGTCTTCTACCTAGTGGTAGGATAATCTCTGCATTTCTTATTCATTGTCGTGCACCTACTATTCTATCACAGTATTCCACTTGTCATTCATTGGAGCTGTTACATATTTCTATTGATTACCTAATTACCATGTGCTAGTACAACACCCTAAACAAGCTGCCATACAGGGTGTTATATGAGTGATGTCAGCATGTGTCCGGACGCTTGCTTTTGTACCCCACCAGCATACTTTTGCCCTGTTGACCGTCTATGAAATATCATATAAACTGTATAATGCCATTAAAACAGATTTAATATTGTACTAGTAAACGTCTGCCCAGATCATATGTTGGGGCTTCTGGGTGCCTCTTGTTTCGATTATGGTCATTTATGATTAGGGGCGCCTATGATTTTGAAATATGGAATACACGTTCTCCTACATCTCTAAACGAGTTCGCCTAAGATTTTAGAATTTGAGATACGAAACTCGAACCTCTACCAAAATAATTCAGTATCCTAATAACAATACTTTAACAAATGCAACCAGCAAACTACCGTGCTAAATCTATTGAATCTATACTAGTAAATGCATGCCCGGCGTTGCCGGGCTAATGTCCTGGCAGCTAACGTCTTCGCTTGTGTTTTTCATTGGCTTCTAACGTCCATTTGACGACAACACATGTTGGATATTGGCAAGAATAGATATTATTTGCTTTTGTGAACATTCTTGTTGTTGAAATTGTCTAATGACATTTTTTATCAATGTATTAACCTTGCACTAACCTCATTAAAGCATGTATTTTTTTTTATAATGGTAGTCTTGTCCAACATTCGTATGCATAAGTAAGAGGGTGCAATGCCTTAATAATTAAAAGTGACTTTAGCATGTATGATGAAGATGAAAGCACATTAACAATTGACAATGTGGTGATATTCGAGGAACAACATTGGCCCTAAACTCTTACAAGTGCAAAAAGAGTTCTAATTGAGATGGCAAATAGCGAGTGTTGAGATGTCATTTGACTAATGGTGAGCATTATCCATACGCCGGGCACATTTATGAATCCATTCATTGTCGTTGCTTAGGTCCTAGGATGCCCAAAAAGTCACGCTGGGTTCAGCGATGCCCCTAGAGTTGCCCCTAGGATCCAAAAACTTCCTCAAGGTGAGATTGTATCCTACCTACAAAGTGTGCATGTATGGCCAAAGTTTTGCCCAACGGATGTGTGGTGAGTTGGTATAGGTCTAGTAATGCCAAAAATAAGTGTTCATTTAGTCATGGGTTCAAACCTTGCTAATGTCACTTATATTTGGAAGTTGGTTACTAGGGGTATACGATGACGATCCCCGACATGGTAGAACTTAAAAGCCTATACATGTCCTCCACTTTGGTTTGCTTTCGTTAAAGTGGGACAAAAACTAGCTAGTTTGTAAAAGACTAGACTAGACCGAAAAAAATTAGTTTCTGACATCGTGGGCGGGTTTCTTGGTTCTTTGTAAAAAGCCCTCTGGTCCTAGGATGCCCAAAAAGTCATACGTGGCAGGCGGCACTAGGCTGGCGACGTTGGGTTCAACGATGCCCCTAGGATCCGAAGACTTCCTCACATTGTATCCTGCCTACAAAGTGTGCATGTATGGCCAAAATTTTGCCCAACGGATGTATGGTGAGTTGGTATAAGCCTAGTAATGCCAAAATATGTGTTCATTTGGTCATGGGTTCAAACCTTGCCAATGTCACTTATATTTGGAAGTTGGTTACTAGGGGTATACGATGATGATCCCCGACGTGGTAGAACTTAAAAGCTTATACATGTCCTCCACTTTGGTCGCTTTCGTTATAAAGGGACAAAAACTAGCTAGTTTGTAAAAAGACTAGTCTAGACCAAGAAAAGTTGGTTTCTGACATCGCGGGTCGGGTTTATCGGTTACTATAAAAAGCTCTTTGGTCCTAGGATGCCCAAAAAGTCATACGTGGCAGGCGGCACTAGGCTGGTGACGTTGGGTTCAACGATGCCCCTAGACTTGCCCCTAGGATCCGAAAACTTCCTCAAGGTGGGATTGTATCCTGCCTACAAAGTGTGCATGTATGGCCAAAGTTGAGTTGGTATAAGTCTAGTAATGCCAAAATATGTGTTTATTTGGTCATGGGTTCAAACCTTGCCAATGTCACTTATATTTGGAAGTTAGTTACTAGGGGTATACGATGATGATCCCCGACGTGGTAGAACTTAAAAGCTTATACATGTCCTCCACTTTGGCTGCTCGTTGGCAGTGGGACAAAAACTAGCTAGTTTGTAAAAAGACTAGTCTAGACTAGTAAAAGTTGGTTTACAGATTACTGTGGCTGGTTTACTGGTTACTGTAAACAATCAAATCCCTTCCCCCCCTCGCTTCCCTTTTTTCTTGCAATATGCTATCCATAGCATTTATTTGAACCCTACAGTTCTACCTATTCATTGCGTATGAATGTCGCTCCGGCGATGTAACTCCATAGTCACCCTTCGTTAAGGATAGCATTCTCACCCACGAGCCGGATAGATATCCTTCCATCGTCATGCCTTTATTGTTTTGTAAGTGATGAACTGCAGAAGCAATGTAGGAGTACTAGGAGCAATGATGGATGCAATTAGAGATACAGATCGGTCATTGAATTGTAAATGAATGGCAGGGAGCAATACGATGAATGGGAAGAGCTGAAAAGTAGGAAAACTTCAGAATGAAAATTTGGGTAGTAAAAACATGGCATGTAATGTACGTTTGCTTGTCCGCACATCGCCTCGCCGTTGTCGCTTAACTCTATGCTTGCCCCTCATCGATGCTATAACATACTCACCCATGAACCTTTGGAGACATAACCTCCTACTTCTTGACCTTGAGTGTTCTGTAAATGGGGCAAAAACACAGACACTATTGGAGACTTCGATTGCAAATGAAGAGTGAAGGTGGAGAGGATGCACGTAGCGGGGCTAATGTGAACAATGGAAATCTTGGTGCCAAAATTTGATAAGGTGGTTGGTGCATGTGGGCATGTGCACAATAGGCGAAAAAAGTAGCCATTATTTTGGTCCGCGATACGATTTTCAAAAAATGCGGGCCGTTAATGTGGTTGCAATGAATGCACAAACATGTCCTATGAAATTTCGCCATGTGGATGCCAATAAGCCTGCTCCTCTTTCTACTTGCCAACTAATACTGACTTTGGAAAAAAATGCGCAAACATCATTGGTCGCGAGAAACATGACGTGGAATTCTGGCATCCAAGTTATGGTCCATTTTGAGACCCCAAATCCGCCCTAATGCCAAGTGAATTATCCTGGGATCACATTCTTCATGTAAGTATGCTAGACCTCGAGCGGTTCCCACCAAGATTTTTATTCTAGCTTGCCAGTCTAGGAAGGTCCCATCATAAAATATCCATCTATCAAGGGAACCATTGGCCATCAATTCATAAACAAGAAGCCTATGAAGGCCATCTGCGCAAAATCCCAATAAACCAGCCAAATTCATGTGGTGTACCTTCCCTAGAATCTCAATTTCTGCTTTGAATTCTCTCTTTCCCTGACTAGTACTCTCTAATTTCTTTACTGCTACTTTCTTTCCATCCAAAAGAATCCCTTTGTATACTCCTCCAAAGCCCCCCTTACCAACCAATTCACTAAATTGATTAGTAATCACCTCCAACTCCTCGTATGTGTAACTGGTCAAAGACATCATGATTTCATCATCGCTGTCATTTTTAGGACGCGGTCTTCCCAAGAGGCAGGTGACTAAATACAGTAGAAACCTTTTTTTTTGTATACTACACCAGAACTGCACAGAATGTAGAATTGGCATTGGCTGAAGTACTAATTACGCCATTGGCTGCAAGTACTAATGCAACAGGAACAAGAGTGTTGCACCACTTACGGCCGGGTAGTCCCATCAAAATTAGGCATATTGTATTTGTAGCTGATAGAAAACTATCCGAGGGCATATGCTCTTTTCCATATTTTATACATGTGGCGAAATACAATAATCCCGACATGTGTACTCAAAAGACTAAGCATGTTAAAAGTAATCAATGCAACAAGGAGGTTTTCTGAAGGGCGAGTGCTTGTTTTAAGGACACAACAGAGAGTCACATTGAATATATGTAGCATGAAGACATCAAATCCACCAGAAAATGCTACAAAAGCACGAGAAAATGCTGCAAATCTCGGATCTTCGTAGTAATTAACAATCAAAGGCTCCTGGACACTCAATAGGGCAATAGCAATTGTGGAAGTAATAAAGCTAACCATAACAAGGGGAGGCAATTTTTGATATGGGTTGTTTTATCAAAGAAGAACAAGATTTCTGAATATAAAAGCAAGACCAAGAGGGCAGCCAGCAAGGACGAAAAAAATAGAACAGAATAGAACATTTTGCGAGGAAGATCTGGCGTTGGACAAGAGGACGAGTTTAAGAAAGAGCCAAGATCGTTGGATTCAACTCTCCAGGTGCATTGCAGAATCTATTGCATACTGTAGTCCTTGGCTGAAGTTACAGGCACCAGAGCGCACATAAAACATGTTACCTTTTGTGTATATCCTGCCTGACAGGTTAGTGAATGGCTGTTGCATAAGCAAAGTATCTGTCGAATTTTTCCAACTTTGCCACATAATGCTACTCTCACTATACAACATTAAATTTCCTTGGTCTGTTATGTTACAGTTCCACACTCCCTCTACTTGCCATACTGGTTTTCCTTCTCTATTTTGCAACAGTAGAGATTTACTCTCGTTTTTAAGAGAAAAACTAGAACCCAAATTGAGAAGGTGGGTGTTTGGAGGTGACCATACCAGCTGAGCATCTGCCTGCCAGTTGATGAAGATTCCAAAATAAATTCTTCCCTTAGAGGATGAAGAAAAGCCCAGGCAGAATTTGCCATTGGCCAACAGAGTATGATCTTTGCCATAGACGGGATGAACGTCACCATAAATGGAGTCCACGGAAGAAATTTGCACTTCCAAATCTGTGAGTGCCATTCCAAGCCTTAGCAGCAAAAAGAGGCAGAGAGAGCTCATAGTCCTCATCTTAGATTCACACTGATACACAATATTTGGATATCAAATAAATAAACTTCTGCAAAATAAGAATGGGTCAAGTAATTGACATTCTGATTAATTATTCGCTTCTATTAAGAAATAACAAGAAATGGAGAGTGCAGATATAGAGTCTTAAATAATAAAGTGGTCCATTGCTATGGTGGCCCTTCAGTTTTTGCCCCTTTCCCAGTAACTTAATCTAAGCTGAAAAACGTTTTTTTTTTCAAGTTTATATTTCAAGAGTTCCCAAAACTCTACCACAAAAATCCGTTCATGAAGGGTCTCGAATCTTTTTGGACCCCTATGATGAGATGCCCCTACTACCCCATCTTATTTGCTACAGGAATTGTCCTTAAACTAAGGAAATTAGATCGAGTAGGGATGGAATAAGCTTAGACTATGTTCATCAAGACTAATTTGATTAAAAAAATACTAAATATCCCCTTGCTGACCGGTACCTTGTGCAATATATTTCTGCTATCGACCTCCTTTATGGAATTTGCAGATGATTGTGGTTATGAACAAAATGGGCATCCAATATTTTGCCCTCTTATTTGGGTTTATGGCAAAGTATTGCAATGCGATGACAGAAGGTAAGCTCTGGAATGCAATGACAGAAGGTACAAAATAAGATCTTGGAAGCCATTGATGAACACGGGATGGATCAGATCACCTGAAAAAACTAAAAAAGCAAAACATATACAAGTTGACATGAAGAATACAGATATTCCAAAGTTTGACAGATTAAACACTTTTTATAATGTAAAAAATTGCCTCAAATATTCCTATCTGGACTGAACTGGCACGTCAGAAGCCTATATCTGGCAGGTCTTCCACATCATCCCTTGTCTTGTTCAAGTTTTCGAGCCTTTCTTCATGTTCCTAATGGCCTTTCTTGGTGACTACTGGACTGCAACTGGACATGAATTGGCAATGGGAATAGGAGCTGAAATTATATTCTTGCTGCAATTCTTAGGCCAGGAACAAATGAGGTCCATGAGAACCTCTGCAGCTTCAATTGTAGAATGATCAGCAGCCCTAGATGGAGTGCAAGAAAGCATGGCTGTATGAGATTTTGAAGGATAGAACCATCTTCATATTGCGCAGCATTCGACAGCGCCACACTATCAGAGGGAAAATGGATAAGAGGGGAAATAGATTTCTGTTTGAAGTGCTTGACTGATAACATGACTGAAAATGAGCCTTGAATAAGAAGAATTAGTGGTCGGATCAGCCCTGAAGACTCGGAAAAAGGAGAGGGAATTCCAGAAGTAACACACGAGAAGCTAAATTTGAATCAATCTTGAAGATGAAATATTAATATACCAACAGGCTGAATAAATCAAACAGAAGAGCATGGTTATTAAAGATCACACCTTTAGATTATGAGTTCATACCTCTTATCGGACTCTCTAGTGTAAAGGGAGAGTCTGATAATTAAGTTATCACTCGTAGGAGTGATAACTAGTTATCAGTACTAGTACTAGGAGGTAATTAGTTATCAGCCCGATAAGGTGGTTATCGGTCTTCGCCTCAGCCGATAACCTAAAATGCGTCACCTCGGTTGTACGTTCTCGGCCAGATATTTGGCACGTAAGGCCGAGGCCCGGCTACGTGCCAAATATCTGGCCTCGGATGTACAACGTCGGTCACACATTTTTGGTTATCAGCCTCAGCCAGACCAATAACCTTACCTTGGAAGGCACCAAATAATTAATTTCGGCTACTTACATATCTGACTGCATGCATGCAAAAAAGTAGTGAAAAAATAGCACCAAATTAGAGCACTGAACGGTTAAAAGGGTCAGAGTGCAAACAAACCTGGAAAACATGAAATGCCAAATTAGGGCATATGGTAAGACCATGAAGGGTCAAAAAGAAAAGGGGGGGACGTGTTTTATGTACAACGCCTACTATGAACATTCCACTTCCAGAATTAACAATACATCATACAAGAATTTAGCGCTGGCGGAGCCAGTTCCCTGTGCACCAGGGAAGACAAACCAAAATATCACCGCTAATATATATCCTTTTTATTAGCGTTTTCTTGTTTTTGCATTGCACATACCCCTGTCACTCGCAAAGAAACGCAAAGAAATCTGATTTGAGATGACTTTCTTTGACTTTGTATTCCATAGAATAGTACTTCCGAATCATTGTTCAAAATTAATTTGTTAGGAGTATTTAATAGAAATGTAAAACTTGATATTGCAATATTCATCGCTTCTTAATTGCATTTTTAACTATTGTCTAGACCATGTGTTGTGGTCCCACGAAGTTCCTAACGAGCCTTACATACATCAGTTCTTCAATATAATTCTAGAGATGGGCTCATTCGACATTATACATAGCGTTGACCAACTCGAAGAGCTTTCAAAACAAAGTTGTCTTTTGGAAGTTGGCCCGCATTTTATCAATCTAACCAAATGGCATCACCTCTGGTTGTCTTGAGCTTCATATGGTAATACCATGGATGAACAAACTTGAAAAACACAACTTCATATGGTAATATGGCATACAAACAAACTTGAAAAGCTCTCTCGCTTGCAATGTTGCAGAAGTGTAGCCTTGGGCAAAAGACTGGATTGCAAATCAAACCCATATCCCATATAGTTGCTGCCTTCAGAACAAAGGGTGAATTGTGACCAGGAAATCCAAATAACACTGTTTCATGGCTACAACGGACTACCTTTGCATACAAGCAGGCGCTTGGAAGCACTGGCCTCGAAAAATGGGGGCGGTTGGCTGTCTGCACAAAACCTTTGAGCCACAACACAATCTAAATCGACACAACACAGGGTTGTAAAAATACTACAACCTGGCAATAAATTTATACATCTGAGGTTTGCTAGACCCAAAATCACATAGACTCAAGCATAATTTCATGTGGGTCATCTAAAAATCTAGTCTGGGTCCTCTACAATTGAACTGCATGATCAGAAATATGTAAGATTTGATATGGGTCCTGTAAGTGCGATTTCAATCCGATCATTTACAATATAACTCGAATAATCTAAATTTTTTTGTGTTTGAGCATCTAAACATGAATTACTATTTCATTTGTGCTAAAGTTTATTCTTCTAAGACCCAAGACTGTGGTTCTCAGACCGTGTAAATCCAAGGCCATGCAAACCCAAGCCCTGTAATCCAAATCGTTAATACTTTTTTGAAAATACAAAAGGGCCTTCAAAACATGCCAACTAGGCCAAATAAAGATAAATGAACTACCAATTAGAAATCAGAACCTAACGGGTTCAGTCAGCAAAACTGTTATAACTAACTCACTGGATCACATTTTCTAGCATATCGTTGATTGAAAAGTCCAAATGATCTCTCGTTTAGTGCAATAGATAGATCTCATTGATATCTTTTCAACCTTGAACCATCATCCAATTAAATTGGTATTATGTCAACTCCAAAATCACGCCAACCTGCTGTCGTCTTCTAGGGGGGTTTTGTTTTTTTTAATCTTTTTTTTTTTTACTTGATAAATAATATAAGGTTGCAATTCCCATGTGTCATTTTAGATGCGAATTAAAATATGCAAAAATGGACAAGTTGCTATAGATGACACCGATACACAATAATTGGATATCAAATAAATAAACTTCTGCAAAATATAAGAATGGGTCAAGTAATTGACATTTTATTTACTTATTCGCTTCTACTAAGAAATAACAAGAAATAATGGTGGCCCTTCAGTTTTTGCGGCTTTCCCAGTAAGTTCATCTAAACTGAAAAACGTTTTTTTTTTTTTAAGTTTATATTTCAAGAGTCCCCAAAACTCTACCACAAAAAGTTGTCCATGAAGGGTCTCGAATCTTTTTGGACCCCTATGATGAGATGCCCCTACTATCCCATCTTATTTGCTTCACGTAAAATTGCTACAGGAATTGTCCTTAAACTAAGGAAATTAGATCGAGTAGGGATGGAATATGCTTAGACTATATCCATCAAGACAAATTTATTAAAAAATACTGAATATCCCCTTGCTGACCGGTACCTTGTACAATATATTTTTGCTATCCTCAACAGAGGTATATACTTGACCTCCTTTGTGGAATTTGCAAATGATGTGATTATGAAAAGAAATGGGCATCCAATATTTTGCCCTCTTATTTGGGTTTATGGCAAAGTATTGCAATGCAATGACAGAAGGTAAGCTTTGCAATGCAATGACAGAAGGTACGAAAAGAACTTGGAAGCCATTGATGAACACGTGATGGATCAGATCACCTGAAAAAACTAGAAAAGCAAAACATATACGGATTGACATGAAGAATACAGATATTTTAAAGTTTGACAGATTAAACACTTCTTATAATATAAAAAATTGCCTCAAATATCCCTACCTTTCTGGACTGAACTGGCACATCAGAAGCCCATACCTGGCACGTCTTCCACATCATCCCTTGTCTTGTTCAAGTTTTCCAAGGTCCAAGAGCCTCTCATCATGTTCCTAATGGCCTTTTTCTTAGTGACTACTGGACTACAACTAGACATGAATTAGCATTGCGAATAGGAGCTGAAATTATATTCCTGCTGCAATTCTTGGGCCAGGAAAAATGAGGCCTCAGAGAACCTCTGCAGCTTCAATTGTAGAATCAATGATCAGCAGCCCTAGATGGAGTGCAAGAAAGCATGGTTGTATGAGATTTTAAAGGATAGAACCATCTTTATATGGCACAGCATTCGGCAGCGCCACGCTATCAGAGGGAAAATGGATAAGAGGGAAAATAGATTTCTGTTTGAAGTGCATGACTGATAACATGACTGAAAATGAGCCTTGATTAAAAAGAATTAATGGTCGGATCAGCCCTGAAGGCTCGAAAAAGGGAGAGGGAATTCTAGAAGTAACACACGAGAAGCTAAATTTGAATCAATCTTGAAGATGAAATGTCTAACCTAACAGCTGAATAAATCAAATAGAAGAGCATTGTTATTAAAGATCACACCTTTAAATTATGCGTTCATACCTTGGAAGGCAGCCAAATAATTAATTTTGGCTACTTACATATCTGACTGCTGCACTGAACTGTTATAAGGTCCCCAAAAGATATTTTTTCTTTGTTTTTTTTAAGTTTTTTTTTTTTTTTTTGGGGGGGGAGGGTGGGGAGGGATAAATAGTGGATTTTGTTACTTTTTGGGTTTAATGGTTTTTTTTTTTTTTTTTTTTTGGCAAGGGCACGAGGTTCCTATTTTGAATCCTTAAAACAAGGCTCTCTTTTACGAAGGTCGTCCAAGTAATCGTCTGTCGGATTTGTCTGCATGTTTAAATCTTGGGTGGCATTTCCTCTATTTCTTTTTTTGAAGATTTTCATCACTGAAGAAGCTGCGAGAATAGCTTAAGCACTCTCAGAACCTTTGCAGCGCCAAAAGTTGTATTGGTTGGGTGATTTGTGCTGATCCTCTGGGCGATACAATTATACAGATTGGGTTCGTCGAGGTTCAGCTCCCCGCCTAGTATATCTTCTTATACAGATTTTTGCGTTCAGAGACTGTTTCGATTCATGTTTCACTTTTTTATTTTGAATTTCCTTCCAGATTTGTTTGCACCTGATTTTGTTCTTCCTTCTGCTTTTAGATTTCGCAGTCTTGTGTGCTTGTTCATGTTTATTGCTTCTTATTATATTCCTATTTTGCACCTTAAATCTGGTGTAGCACTTTAACTCTGACTCCAGATTAGAGCGGATCTATAGCGGATTGATTACCTGGTTCATCTGTCATCAGATTTAAGACTCTGGTCTGCGTTGAAGCTCTACATGTATTTATGTATGTACATGTATTCATGGCTTCCGCCGCTCGCGGGCGGCCGCTAGGGGGTTTATTTCAGGAAACCCCCTCCCCAATGCGGTTTCCTCTATCATTATTCAAAATTGATTTATTAGCAGCATTTAATAGAAATGTAAAACTTGATATTGCAATATTCATCCCTTTTTAATTGCTTTTTAACTATTGTTTAGACCATGTGTTATGGTTTCACAAACTTCCTAACGAGCACAAAGTTCCTAACGAGCCTTACATATATCAATTCTTCAATATAATTCTAGGTATGCGTTGGCCAACTGGAAAAGCTTTCAAAACAAAATTGTCTTTTGGAAATTGGCCCGCATTTTATCAATCTAACCAAATGGCATCGCCTCTGATTGCCTTGCCATAGCTTCATATGGTAATACCACATATGAACAAACTTGAAAAGCACAACTTCATATGGTAATGTGATATACAAACAAACTTGAAAAGCTCTCCCCCTTGCAATGTTGCAGAAGTGTAGTCTGGGCGAAAGACTGGGTTGCAAATCAAACCCATATCCTATATAGTTGCTGCCTTCAGAACAAAGGGTGAATTGTGACCAAGAAATCCAAAATACCGTTGTTTCATGGCTACCGCGAACTACCTTGGCATATAGGTAGGCTTTTCGAAGCACTGGCCTCAAAAAATGGGGGCGGTTGGCTGTCTGCACAAAACCTTTGATCCGCAACACAATCTAAATCAACACAACACAGGGTAGTGACACAACACAGGGCAGTTGAGACGTTCCAGGGGAATATACGCTATAAATATGTATATTCCTGGACCCGTCACAATGTAGCCTTGTATGCCTTAGAAAGTGGCAAGGGGTGCACATCTAAGTTAATTGATTAACTTAGATAACCTTAGGATGAGGCCCATTTCCACATGGCCTTATCCTATTGGGAAACCGCCACACAGCCTCATCCTATTGGTGCCACGTGGCATCCCATGTGGACCCACACCTATATTGGCTCAAACCCTAACCCTAGACCCTTTTTCCTGACCCTAGCACCTGAACTCTCATCTACGTGCCCGAAACCCCGTTTCGAGCATCGTTCATCATAGCCTAGCCTGGAGCAGCAGCCCCCGGAGGGTGTGCATGATCATAGAGGGAGCAAGCCTTCGACCCACGTCAAAGAGCATGGAGATGCCAGGAATGGGAGGAAGCGCTTCTGGAGCAGGTAGGTTGAGTGGAGTTCATGTTAGTTCATCTGGAAGTTAGCACTCCAGATGGGTTAGTATTTCGTGTCTAGAGTAGAGCCATCCTAGAACCCTTGTTGAACATCTTGAACCCTAATCAAGGAACCCTAACTGTAAGTTAGATATGTATGATTAGGTTAAGATGTTCTCATGATATTATCATGATATGATGTATGTGATGTTGGTTGATCATGTTGCTCCTCTTGTATTGGGAAGGGGGGTAGAGACCCAGGGCCATATGTAGTATGCTCCTGGTGTAGATCCCTTAGTTCCTATTATATTGCGGCCTGTGCATAGGAACCCACCGGGCTATGGAAGCTATGATGTGACTCAGCACTACACAACGGGGCTAGAGGCAAGATGGAGGGAGGATCCCTGCCGAGTGGGGGCTACGGGGGATCCCATAGTGAGCTAGGCTTATGGTCGGTCACTTCGTGTGGGCCGAGCATGGGTCCGACACCTCCTGGGGCAATGGTGTTGCCCTGCCTCTCAAGAGTTGCAAGTGTCAGCTTGGCTCTTGTTTTGGGGGGTTCAGTCGGGTACGAATCGTGTGTCGCCACGATTCTCTAGCCATCCGTGGAGCCTCTAGACCCCGGGAAGGGGAGATGCAACCCTTCCTACCTCGACGGACCAGGGAGATGCAACCTGGAGTAGTCCCGATGGGTGATGCCATGGGATTGCGTATCCGGAAGGTTAGAGTCATGCCAGAGCCTGATCTAGCCCATCTGCAAAGTATGCACAGGAGGGGCGGATGGAGTGGTCAACCCTAGCCATTGTCTTATGCCAGCCCTCTCCGTTGTTATGACTCGGTCTGCTCTATCTTGAGGCCTATCCGGTCAGTCGACTTCCTTATGTGTCGGAACCACGGGTAGGAGCTCTCATGTTTTATGGCATATGATTATGTTCTTTGCACCTATGGATATGTGGATGAGCTACCCTTCGAGGTAGTATGTTGTATTGCATTGCTAGTTCTGACGATGTTTTGTGCTTCCGCTGTGATAGGAGCCCATAGGGGAAGGGCACGCAAGACACCTTCGTGTCCCCTTCCTGCACTACGATCATCTCAGAGTGCGGGATAGACGGAGGGCCCGTGCGGTTGAAGGACCGCATGGGGGATTTCCTGCCGAGTGTACGGCCGGGTGCCGTATATTTAGCAGGGAGCGTCACAATGGTATCAGAGCGATGTTCTTGGTTGACCAGGAACTAGCACTGACCATAACCATGAAAGTAGTCTAATAAGCCTAATAGGGTGTGAAATGAAAATTTCCACCATGGAACCTCGAAAATAGGAGAAAAATTTTTCTCCTAGGTAGTGGGTCCGTAAGAATAGGCTAAGTTGTTAGATGATGAAAAGAATGAGTCAAATTAACCTTCTAGTAAATTTGAAGTAAAAATTATGCATCTGCATCAAATGGGTCGAAGAATCATGCCAATCTGAGACCTGAGTGAAAAATGGTGCAAATTCATAATTAACGCTCCAAACTATTAGGAAATTTGAAAAATTTAAAGTATAATACGAAATTAAGTATACATACTAAAAATTAAATATATACTAATAATTAGGTTATATTGGAGTAATTAATAAGGGGGGCTAATAAGTAGGCCTATTAATGGTAGGAGAATATTCCCAGGGACCCTCCTTTTAAATATCTTGCCACCTCATTTCCCCCCAACTCTTTCCTCCACCTTATCTCTCTTGCTCAGCCTTACGTCATCCATTTCTTAGACCGTTAAATATGGCACGTACCAAGCAGACAGCTAGGAACTTTGGTGAGAGACCCACACTTTCGATGGCGCAAGCAGCAGCAGGTCGTCATATAAGCAGATCCCGCCACACTTTCGGCCGAAACCAGGGGAGGAAGCGCAGTCGTCATCAGACGAGACCTTCCAGCCTTCGGAGGAGGGCAGCCCTAGCTCCAGCAGTAGCTCTTCATCGGCTCAGTCCCAGCAGACCGTCCAGACAGTACACGTCGGCGATCTCTCTGGCCGAGAAGAAGAGCAGGAGGACGACCAAGAGCAGCCGCAGCACCAGACCCAGGAGGCGCGCCCTTCGTCAGCAAAGAAGAAGGGCAAGAACAAGGTGGTGAAGTGGCCAGAAGAAGCGGCGGCAAGAAAGAAGATGGAGAGGGAGCGGGAGCTTAGGGAGAAAGAGCGAAGAACGAAAAGGAGGAACGATAGGCCCCGAGGGACCGTCGTGATCGAGGAGCCTCCCCCGCACGAGGAGGAAGAGGAAGAAGGAGGAGGTGATGACGAGGAGGAAGCCGAGGAGGGAGAGGAAGTCGTTGGGGAGTCTTCAGACCCCAACGCACGCCCACCCTACCCGAAGTGGCCCAAGCCACCGAAGGTAGTTAAGAAGCAGAAGGTGGGCGAGCGGGCATTCGCGCTCTGTGAGGACCGCAAATTCAAGCGCCGCTTGAAGGCATACCAGGAGTACCTTCGTCGCTGGACGAGGTACAACGACTGGTATTGCAAGCAGAATGTAGAGCGCTACATTAAAGGCGGCCGGCCGAACAAGAACCAGCCGAAGCCGCCACCTCCACGTTCGGAGAAGCCGAAGAAGACCCACCATGGGCCTAATTCTCGGCACGCCCGTGTTTTTCGGGAGATTAGGCACTTTCAGCAGTGCACTAATCTCTTGATCAGGAAGGCTCCTTTCGAGCGCCTGATGCGGGAAGTCATGCAGGAGTTCGTCACCGACTACAGGGTAACGTCGTTGATGACACGGGTCCTGCAAGTGGCAGCCGAGGCGGAACTGACCCAACTTTTTGAGGAGGGGAACCTGTGCGCAATCCACGCCAAAAGGGTGATTGTGATGCCCAAGGACCCCCATTTGGCGCGGAGGATCCGCAAGGAGTACCCATGAGTCTCCAAAATTTTGTACAGTTATTAAAAGTTAATGTAATTAGACTGTTTTTCCCTATAAATACATAAATCTTGTCCTTGTAAGTTGATTCAATTTTTTGCATGAAAATCTAGTTAATGGTTCAAATTGTAATAGTTTTTTTGTCTAATATGATTAAAACACCCATAGCAGGATAATTTTAGAAAAAATTTGTAAATTAAGTAAAAAATTCGCGAAATCAGGTCGGACCGCGCGAAAGCCACCTGCCTTCACAATGCAGAGGCGTTTGGTGCGAACCAACCCGATTTGGCCGAATTTACACCATTCCATGTCCAATTTGCATGAGAAAAGTTGCTAGTTAGATCAAAATCGAGCCAAATAGCCATGTTAGCATCTCAAAATTCCTAGAAACCCTCATTTGAATGAAAAATGACCCAAATCAGGTCGGACCGCGCGAAAACCACCTGCTTTTGCAACGCAGAGGCGTTTGGCGCGAACCAACCCGGTTTGGCCCTCTTTTGCCAAATTTGACCAATTTTGACCCAACAACCTGCCATGTAGTGTTTCTTGCCTTGTTTTGCTTAGAATTGCACTTCATGGTAGCTCATTTGGACATCCATAACCTTTGAACAAAAGTTTTTCCCATCAAGAACCCTTGTGCACGGAACTCGAGACAACCTTAGTCTATAAAAGGGGGCTCCATTTGTCATTTTTCCTTCCTCAGAATTGCTCTTAGCATCCTAGGCGATTTTTCAGTCTCCCATTGATCCTTGCAAACCATTTTCTACATCTATCTCTGCTCCATGGCGCCTTCTAGCTTCGTCAGATGGTATGATGCTGCCAATCATATCCATGAACTTCCTGCTGACCAAGCCTTCCATGTCTTCGACCACCTCTTCGATCTTCATGCAACATTGACCAGAACTCCCTTCTACACTGATATCATTTGTCAGTATGACCAGCAGATTCTACCCTGGGAAGTTATCTTGCCACCTAGGGGAGGGAAATGGGTATCCCTAGATTCGCTTACCCAAGCTGTAGGGGGAGGATCCAGGGGCAAGAGTAGGCTGTGGGACAGGACCAGAAATATGCCAGATTACATGACCTGCAAGCATCATAGGCATAGATATATCTCAGCTCCTGCAGCCCTAGCCTTGTTCATGCAGTATAAGGCAATCAATAAGCCAGGGGAGCCATCAATTCAACCTTTAGATTTGGCACCTCTCGACACCCGGAGGGAGATCAGCATCCATGAGATCGAGTCTTCGGAGTACGAATACTATGGCTCCACCTCAGGAACACCGACGCTGCAGATTGAGCAAGACTACGAGCAGCAAGGGGAGGAGAACCCGAGTTGGGAGATGAGAGAAGCAAGGAGGATGGAGAGGCGAATAGCCCGGCAAGAAGGCATATTAAGGTGAGATTTCAAACCACCAATTGGTATCACAGCCCTGACTCCAGTCATCATCGACGGCGAGGAGTACATACTGGCCAACGACATCCTCAACCTTCCTTATTGCCAAGAAGAAGGTCTCAGGATCGACGAACTCTTAGGCTTAATTGCACAAGAGCAGGGCAGTGACTTCATCGACTACTCCTACCAGGAAATCCCAAGGGAAGTAGCGGAGCGACACTCCTACGCCGGCGAAACAATGTCGGATATTCAAGCTTATCGGCAGATAAGGCAGATGTATCAGCATCAGGAACCCATCATTCCAGAAGAAGAATTCCAGCAGATTCAAAGCAGGTTGTACAAGCCGGGAAGAGGCCCAAGCTCCAGCCGATCAGTGCGCTCCAGGAGCATGCGCGAAGCATCTAGCAGTATCAACTTGGAGAATGCAACAACAATGTGGAGGGACCACGAAGATCTCTTCGCATTAGATATCTTCGGCGAAGCAGCTCAGAGGAAAGGCACGGGAACTGGGGGCTCATTGAAGGGCAAGGCACTCAGATACTATCTTCTGGCCCTTAGTCAAGGGCAGATGATAGTTTTCCATAAGGAGTTCAGCCCAAGAGGGGAAGAGTCGGTGGCGCTCCTTATAGCACTCTCAGGCTTCGGACAGCATGCCAAAATAGATTATGTTGTAGATCATGTTATCCTCTTCAAGAGATCCGTAGTTCTCCATTGTCTCGACTTCGCCAGGGGCCATCTCAGGGACGCACACTTGTCAGTAGTGGCGGCGACGGCACCCGAACTTCCTGCACCTCAGATGGCAAGAGCACTTGAAGGGGGATCGGCTGCAAGGATCTTGCAGAACGTCGGCAAAGGGCTACGATTGAAGAATGTTAAGAACTTCTTCAAGTCCATGGGGGGCATCGATGATGGAAAAAATTGCCTTGTAGATTAATTAAATTGTATTGAAAATTCTCTCTCTTCAGTTATTATCATGTAATTCATGAAATGTATTTCTATATATATTAATGTCTTATTATGATCTTGACTTGTAAGTGGAATTTTCACATGATTTCTTTTGTACCTAACAATAATTGTAAATGGATATGATTGATGTGTAACCTAAATAACAAGCATTGATGATTAATCCTTGCAGCAAGGAACACCGGCTCAAGTTCTCAAGGCCAGGGCCGACATCACCAGTGGGTACCCAGAAACCTATTTGGACGTGAACAAGATGACAACAACGAGGGAATGACGGTGGAATCAATCAATCAGCAAGGCTCACCCGGATGAGGAATCGGGATGCATCAGGTGATTCCGGGCCACCCCCGATTGATGAATGCCCAAGAATATGCACCTGCACCACCACCTCCTCCACCACTACCTCAGCAAGGCATTGAGGAAGGTCCACAGCCGGAGGGGCAAGACAATCAGGGAAATGTCAGAGACAGAAAGAGGAAAAGGAGAAACAGAAGGACCCCAACACCACCTAGCTTCAGTTCATCAGACACTTTGGACAGCCAAGACAGTTCTAGCTCAGAGAGTGAGTCCGATACTTCACAGGTAAGAGCCAGGGCAAGGAAGGCAGATGACTATCAAAAGAAAGTTGACAATGCTATGAGCAATGTGTGGAAGACTAGGAAGTTGGGTCAGTTCTCAGGGAAGGACAGTGTCGTATGGAGGCGTAAGCTGGCGGACGAGATGGAGGAGTTTGGCAACTCTTATGGCATGAAGGACAAGGATATAGGGAAGGTTGCTACAGCAAACTTAATAGGAGCAACTAGAATTGGTGGAAAGGCTACGCAAAGTCCAATAAGCTCAAAAGGAACAGTTGCAGATTCAAGACCTTTAGCAAGGCCTTTCGCAAGCATTATGTGCCAAGATCACATACCAGCAGGCAGATCCAGCAATTCTACAGATTGAACCAGGGTACCTTGTCAGTAGCAAAGTACACAGAGGAATTCATGCGGCTCAGGCTCTATGTCCCCGGAGTTTCGGAAAGACAAGCAGTTGAAACCTACATTGAAGGATTGAACAGCAATATCAAAAGGCTAGTCCGAACAATCAACCCAAAGTAGATAAAGCCATAAGTTTGGAAGAAGCACCACAAACTCCAGGGGAGAAACAGTCAGCCTTCAAAGGTAAATCAACAGGTCAGTACTAAGGGCAGTATCAGAGTAAACAATCAGCAACTACGCCATCAGCAGGCCAGCAGCAAGGAAGAGCTCAGGGTAAGACCTTTGGGGATCGTAAAACGCAAAGTGGATCAGGGGGCAGTGCCTAAAGTGTCTTTTAGACAGTCTGCCGAAAGAGAAGAGACAGGAGTGTATCGAGAAGAAGCTATGTTTTAGGTGCTTCCAGCCAGGGCACCGAACACATGATTGTCCATTCGTCATGCAGGCAGCTTTGGCAGAGCTTGGGGATTGGGATTCACCAACAGAAGCAGACGAAGACGACAACCAGCAGGACGGCCAGGACTTCATAGAGGGTGAGTGCCATATATGTGCAAACATTGAGTCAGACGATATTGAAAATCAGTCCACAGTCATTGCAGCTGAGGGGATCATAGATATCAGTCCATATCTAGTGTTGATAGATACAGGTAGCTCTCATAACTTTGCATCTCCTAGGTTGGCTGCCCTAATGAAGAATAAAGTCTTGAAGTCTAAGCCAAGGCCAGTTAGCATGGCAAACGGTGCCATCCGGCACACTAAGGGGAGGAGGATCACATTCGACATAGACCTTAGTGGAAGTAAGTGGCCCATGGGGGCAGAGGTCATGGAAATTGGAAGGTATGACCTTATAGTAGGAATGGAGTTCCTAAAGCCAGCGAAAGCCATGATCGACTACGACCGTAACGAGATCTCCATGACAGCACCAGACGGCACCAAATTCATAGTGAAAGGCAAGAAGGCAGCTTCTCCCATGCAGTGTATCTCTTTGAAGCAGCTAAGGAAGAGTATAGAAAGAAATAAGGTGGACTATATTTTGAGGTTAGAGGCAATTGAGCCAAATAAACAGGATGGAAGTGACCAAAAAGGGAATCAGTTGCCCAAGCCAGTAGCAAGGCTCATTTCAGAATTTAAGGATGTATTCCCGGATGAAATCCGGCAGCTACCACCTTATAGGGATGTAGAATGTGAGATCACATTAGCTCCGGACGCTAAGTCGACCAGCAAGGCACCATACAGAATGAGCACCCCGGAGTTGATTGACCTCAAGAAGCAGCTCCAGGAATTGCTTGAGCTTGGTTTTATTAGAGCAAGTGTGTCTCCTTTTGGAGCACCTATACTCTTCGTGAAGAAGAAAGATGGCAGTCTAAGAATGTGCATAGACTATCGCCAGCTCAACAAGCAGACGATAAAGAATAAGTATGCCTTGCCAAGGGCAGATGATTTAACTGACCAGCTCCAAGGAGCAAAGGTATTCTCTAAGATTGACTTAAGGTCAGGGTACCACCAGATAAGAATAAAAGAAGAGGATATCCATAAGACCGCCTTTAGAACGCGGTATGGTCAATTTGAGTTTACAGTAATGCATGCGCCTCATGAACGACATCTTCAGAGAGTTCTTGGATGAGTTTGTCATTGTTTTCTTCGACGACATTCTAGTCTACAGCAAGTGCCTTGAAGATCATTGCCAGCAATTGAGGAAAGTATTGGAGAAATTGAGACGTCATCGGTTGTATGGGAAGCTCTCCAAGTGCCACTTTGCAACAGGTCGAGTGGAATACTTGGGACATGTGGTAACAGCTGAAGGGATTTCTACTGATCCATCTAAGATTGAAGCAGTAGTTGATTGGCCAGCTCCCAAGAATGTGGCAGAAGTAAGGAGTTTTCTAGGTCTGGCGGGATACTACAGGAAGTTCGTGAAGGACTTCGCTAAGTGGGCATCCCCTTTGACGGATCTCACTAAGAGTGTTAAGGTGAAAGATTGGAGAACACATTGCTAGAAAATGTTCAAGCTTCATTTGAAAAGCTTAAGGAAGCCTTAACAACAGCTCCAGTGCTGGAAGGACAAGATAGTAGCAACAGATCCAAGTAAGATAGCAACAGGTGGAGTCCTTATGCAAGAAGGAAGAGTGGTAGCCTATGATTCTAAGAAGTTGAACGACGCCGAGCAGCGCTATCCAACCCATGATCAGGAACTTCTAGCTATTGTGAGAGCTCTTCGTATTTGGAGGCACTATTTGCTCGGGAGGAAATTTCAGTTAGATACTGATCACCAGAGCCTCCAATACATCTTTACCCAACCACTCCTTAATCTAAGACAAAGGAGGTGGATGGAATTCCTTGAGGAGTATGATTTTGAGATTGCTTATAAGCTGGGTAAGTTGAATGTGGTGGCTGACGCTCTCTCTAGGAAACCCCTTGGTACGAGAATACATTGTAATACTATATCAACTCTTTCGAGTGGGTATGGCAAGAAGATTGAGGAGACATTACCATTTGATGGTGATTTCAAGGAGGTATGGGCAAGCCTCTCAAGGGAGGCTAGAACAGATCAGGAGCGGGAAGCCTTCAAGCATTATAAGAAGGAAGGCAACTTGTTGTACCAAGGACAAGTTGTGTGTGCCCGAATCGTCAGGTATAAGGAAGTTAATTCTTCATGACATACACAACAGCCCAATAGCAGGGCATGCAGGGTTCATGAAGACCTACTTCAAGATTCAGAGTAGCTATTTCTGGCCGGGAATGAAGAAGCAGATAGCCAGGTATATTCGAGAATGCCAGTTGTGCCAGCAGACCAAAGCGGAGCAGCTTCGAATTCCAGGTGCCTTAGAGCCATTGGGGGTGCCAAATGCTAAGTGGGAGGTCATAAGCATGGATTTGATTACAGGACTTCCTAGAACTCTTCGAGGCAAGGATGCATTAATGGTTGTCGTAGACAAATTATCTAAGATGGCACATTTTGTGCCTTGTAGAACTACGGACACAGCATTAGATACTACCAAGTTATTTGTAAAGGAGATTTTTAGGCTCCATGGCATGCCTCGGGAGATAATTTCAGATAGGGATTCCAAATTTATGAGTGCTTTTTGGCAAGACCTCTTTAGCACCATTCAGACGAAGCTCTCCATGAGCACAGCTTATCATCCGCAGACAGCTGGTCAGACGGAGTGCACGAATCGAATCCTTGAAGACATGCTTAGAAGCTTCGTGTGGAATCAGCAGTCCAAGTGGGATGAGTACATCCACTTGGTAGAATTCGTCTACAATAGTGCCAAGTAGGAGTCATCTCAGATGTCTCCTTTCATGGTAAATTACGGGTACCAGTGCCTAACCCCGGACACTTGGCACAACCCTGTGTCAAAGGTTGAAGTATCCCAGCAGATGCTAGGAGATATGCAGCAGCTGGTGGAAGAAGTAAGGGGGTACCTCCTAGCAGCGAGAAGTCAGCAGAAGAGTGTAGCCGACAGGCACAGGACCGTAAGAGAGTTCAAGGTAGGTGATAGCGTGTGGTTGAAGATCAAGGTTAAGCAAGCTAAGCTTCAGATTGGGAGTTGCAAGAAGCTTGCCCCTAGGTGGGCTGGTCCGTTCAAGATTTTGGAGAGTGGGCTCCCAAGCCTACAAGCTAGATCTTCCGGCCCATCTCAAGGTTCACAAGGTTTTCCACGTAAGTTTATTGAAAAGGCACAATCCTAACCCTGATGAGGTCTTGGATACTCCAACTTTGTTGGAAATGACGGAGGAGCAAGTTGAAATTGTGCCTGAGTTACTTCTTGATAAGTCATTCAAGAAGACTAGGAGGTCTCAGTTCCTCCAGTATTTGGTCAGATGGAAGCACTTGCCCGTGGAAGACGCGACATGGGTATTGAAGCAAGATTTGGAGAAGCAATACCCAGAGTTTATGAAGGAGTTTGATGGGCGAGTCGTCTCCGACTTGGTCGACCTCGACTTGCCAGGAGGTTAGCTTAGTATGTTTTCTAGTTAGCCTTAAGTTCTGGCTCATGTCTTCTAGTTAGTAGAGCACATGTCCCAGAATCTTGGAACGTGTGGGCGATGATGGGATACGCCTTTAAGGCATTCTCTAGGCCAACATGCACCAAGAGGTGCGCATGACCAATAGGGTCATGCGAGAGAGAGAGGTAAGGCATGGTGCGCGATGATGGGACATCGGTCGGATGCTCCCTATCCCACGATGCGGGGTTCGCACACCTGGCCATAGGGGGGTCATGGTGAAGGTCAAAGTGATCATGCGCGATGATGGGATCGTGAGACGTTCCCTAGCTTAAAACCCTTGGGGCATGATGCACTAGGGGTACTCGGCACCGGGTAACCGAGTACAAGGTAGCACTTGATCATGGGCGATGATGGGATCATCTTAAATGGTCCTTAAGCTCAGATCCGAAAGGGCCATGATCGAGTGCAAGGTATTGGTAAGGGGGGTGGTCCCCTAAAACCACAAACTTATTAATCAAACTAACGTAATGTGCTCCTTGTGCAGGCAAGTGAGAAGTGAGCATCGAGGTGGGGCGCATTACGAGAAGATGGGGGAACCATAATTTAGATTATGAACCCTAATAACTCTTATAGTAATGTTTTGAATTATTATAAGAAGTAACCTTGTTAAGGCTATATAATTTTGTATAAGTACAAATATAGCCTAAATTTTGACATTTAACTCTTTAATAGGAAGTTGATCGTTTAAATTGAATTAAACTGTATGTTCATGTGTTGTTGTGCAGGCATAGGGTAAGCTCGTCACCTTAGCGCAATGCTGAGGACAACATTGTCCTAAGGGGGGGAGAATGTGACGTTCCAGGGGAATATACGCTATAAATACGTATATTCCTGGACCCATCACCATACAAGTCTACCTATGTAGCCTTGTATGCCTTAGAAAGTGGCAAGGGGTGCACATCTAAGTTAATTGATTAACTTAGATAACCTTAGGATAAGGCCCATTTCCACATGGCCTTATCCTATTGGGCAATCGCCACACGGCCTCATCCTATTGGTGCCACGTGGCATCCCATGTGGACCCACACCTATATTGGCTCAAACCCTAACCCTAGACCCTTTTTTCTGACCCTAGCACCTGAACTCTCATCTACGTGCCCGAAACCCCATTTCGTGCATCGTTCGTCATAGCCTAGCCTGGAGCAGCAGCCCCCGGAGGGTGTGCATGATCGTAGAGGGGCTTGCATGATCGTAGAGGGAGCAAGCCTTCGACCCAACGTCAAAGAGCATGGAGACGCCAGGAACGGGAGGAAGCGCTTCTGGAGCAGGTAGGTTTAGTGGAGTTCATGTTAGTTCATCTGGAAGTTAGCACTCCAGATGGGTTAGTATTTCGTGTCTAGAGTAGAGCCATCCTAGAACCCTTGTTGAACATCTTGAACCCTAATCAAGGAACCCTAACTGTAAGTTAGATATGTATGATTAGGTTAAGATGTTCTCATGATATTATCATGATATGATGTATGTGATGTTGGTTGATCATGTTGCTCCTCTTGTATTGGGAAGGGGGGTAGAGACCCAGGGCCATATGTAGTATGCTCCTAGTGTAGATCCCTTAGTTCCTATTATACCGGGCTATGGAAGCTATAATGTGACTCAGCACTACACAACGGGGCTAGAGGCAAGATGGAGGGAGGATCCCTGCCGAGTGGGGGCTACGGGGGATCCCATAGTGAGCTAGGCTTATGGTCTGGCCACTGTGGGCCGAGCATGGGTCCGACACCTCCCGGGCAATGGTGTTGCCCCACGCCTCTCAAGAGTTGCAAGTGTCACTTGGCTCTTGTTTTGGGGGGGCTCGGGTGCTAATCGCGTGTGTCGCCACGATTCTCTAGCCACCCGTGGAGCCTCTAGACCCCGGGAAGGGGAGATGCAACCCTTCCTACCTCGAGGACCAGGGAGATGCAACCTGGAGTAGTCCCGATGGGTGATGCCATGGGATTGCGATCCAGGAAGGTTAGAGTCATGCCGAGCCCCGATCTAGCCCATCTGCAAAGTATGCACAGGAGGGGCGGATGGAGTGGTCAACCCTAGCCATTGTCTTATGCCAGCCCTCTCCATTGTTATGACTCGGTCTGCTCTATCTTGAGGCCTATCCGGTCAGTCGACTTCCTTATGTGTCGGAACCACGGGTATGAGCTCTCATGTTTTATGGCATATGATTATGTTCTTTGCACCTATGGATATGTGGATGAGCTACCCTTCGAGGTAGTATGTTGTATTGCATTGCTAGTTCTGACGATGTTTTGTGCTTCCGCTGTGATAGGAGCCCATAGGGGAAGGGCACGCAAGACACCTTCGTGTCCCCTTCCTGCACTACGATCATCTCAGAGTGCGGAATAGACGGAGGGCCCGTGCAGTTGAAGGACCGGATGGGGGATTTCCTGCCGAGTATACGGCCGGGTGTCGTATGTTTAGCAGGGAGCGTCACAGCAGTATTTATTCATTTGAGCTTCGCTAGACCCAAAATCACATATACGTCAAACCTAATTTCATGTGGGTCATCTAAAACTTTAGTCTGGGTCCTCTACAATTCAACTGCATGATCAGCAATATGTAAGATTTGATATGGATCCTGTAAATTCCAGGCAAATCAAGTACAATTTCGATCCGATAATCTAGAATACTAGAAAAAGTGCCCAGCGTTGCTGGGCTTATCGTTAGGCAACAAAAGTAGGATAGTGTTTGCAAGAGAAATTGTGATATTGTTTTCAAAATGACTTCCTCAACACAATGATTACGATAAACTGCATTGTGATACTTACTTTTGAGATAATTATATTGTTAAGAATTATGTCGAGATAATTATATTAATGAGATTATGATAGGTTGACATTGAGATAATATTGTTCATATTTAAGTTTTGTGCACCCTTGCACATACAAAATGAAATATGCCAGTGCTGAGATATTGGTTTGTGTTAAAGGGTCATGTTAAATGTTGTCAACATTTGGCAATAGAGGCTGTCTATCAAGATCGTCCTACAAGTTCTGAATAACCTTTATCACATACACACTATAAAGTAAACCTCCATTGTTTAAAAAAATGCCACATACCTCTCACAGTTGTGATGGCCATAATAGATAGCCCCACAAATTGAAGATATGTTTGAAACAGTTAGGGCTAAGTGCGTTAAAGGCCCTTCTTGTTCTATAGAAGTGTTGTCGTTCTTTCTACGTTCTTCTATCTACATTCTTCTATACAGGCCAGACATGTTCATGCAGACTATGTGTATTCTTAAAATTCCTAAAAGTGTGCTTGTCAGCAAAGAGGACATGCAATCACATAAATTGTGTTTTCAGGCAATGAAGTGGAAAGCTGCATACTTGAGTATGTTTCGAATAGCACATTCCAAATACGATTACGCACAAAAAGCAAATTTTGGTTTCTTGGGTCTTCAACCCAAGCTTTTTCTGCTTGTTCACAAACCTAGTGCGATGTAACCAAGCAATAAAAGTTATAATCTGAAAAGTAAACTTACCCACCAAGACTACGTTGATGTCAGGTGTATTAGTTACCCTGTATAGATCACGTTTCGAGAAATCTAACAAGGGACGCACATGGAATAAACTTTGATGAACCTCTTCTGCAGGCTTAATTGGCCTATAAAATATTTCAGTTAAAAATCCCGTCCCAGCCAGCCCAATGGGTCCACTCGATCGTGAAAGACGCAGAACAAACAACTCAGCGTGCTCAAAAAATACAACAAAGATGGTGTTGATATGCATCCAAGCCCAATCTTGTTGTTATTACTTCTCCTATATGATGAAAGGACAAAGTCCACTAACTTGGTCATCTGAACGATGGGCTGTCAGAAGTATTTTTATCTTGTTTTCTATGCATTCATTGGAAAGTAGGGAATATCTGATGTCATGCATTAAGTAGTTTCATTTAGTTATCAAAAGCACAAATAACCAGCTTTAGATATATTAAAAAGATGAAACATTATTGTGTGTGACCTATGATCAACTTGCCTACCCAACAACTTACAAGGCCACAAGCTATCAAGCTTTTTAGCCACCAGAAAGAGAATAGTGCACAACTGATATGCATCTTATTACGCAGTAGCTATGCTATTCATTCCCAACTGATGAAAGAAACACGAGATGTGTCCACTTGGGCTACAAATATCCCGTTTACACAAATATGTCAAAACGTAAATATTTTTGCTACCTTTTCTTCCATATGCAGGAACATGTACTGTGTGGGTGAGCTTGGATTTGGAATCTCGACAACCCAGTTTGTTTTATGGCAAGCTTATGCACAAAAAAATAGTCCTGAGTCTGCTTACTCCTGGATTAAGTTTATTTTAATGTGTGGAGAATAGAAAGTTATCTGAAATAAACATTTTTAATTTTCAAAATTGTATTTAGCTACTCCAACTCAAGCAACATTATGACCTTTGCTCTATGCTGAGGCAAAGAATTCCTTCGCTGACAAGTGTGTCAATGTTATTGCCTTCCATGTCCTTCTTCAAGCATAATGACCACAAAATTTGTCGGTTGCATTCAACTTTGTTACAACATAGAAAGGATCTATTTAGACAAACACACAGAATCATTAGAATCATTAGTTCTGGTTACAGATTTTCATGAGTTAGTGTTGATGTTAAAAGTCCTGACTAAATATTTCTGGATGAGAATGGTAGAGTTTGGATGCAGTACTGCTTTTCATAAGGTTTACAAAAGGTGTTCCATCCCTCAGGTTCCTGTGACGATAAACATAAATTACACCTTCACAGCTCGCAATACTATTGTATATGGAAAGCCAATAGTAAGTCCCCGCTCTTTTTAACTTACGGGGTGCATCTCCTATTTGAGACAACTTATAACAGTTTATTACATGTGACAACCAGGCATAAAGTAAGCTCCTACCATTTTGTTAGCTAGGACAAGCAAAGTAGGGCGAGAGCTAGAAAATATGGAAGGATTGCAGTTTGTTAATTCCTCCATCTACCTGAAGGTTTTATCCAATCCTTTTGTTTATTCAATATTCCTCAAACACCGTCAACTAATAAAGCCCTACACATTTCTTCCTAAATATAAAACAGAATTACTTTTGCCAACTTGTTCAGAACTTAAGTATAAGTGTGATTGGGCAAAGCCAGGGCTATGCTTCTCTGATTTTCCATGACCATCTTGCTGCATGAATATGGGGATGCAGTTTTAGGCTTGGAGTCTTTTCAGAATTCAATTCCCCTTTCCTCTGGAAGAGCATCATGGATATTGACAGCAAACTCATGCAATAAGTGATCCAGCACTATACAATTTCAACAGGAATGTGCAATGCCTCCTTTCTTTTTTATCCAACAAAGCCAGCCTTAAAACATCAAATAATTCTGCTCTTATCAATATATTGCACTGCATCTTCGCTAGGTCCCTTTTGTCCTTTATTTCCAGAATCAAATAACCTCTCTGCTCCAAATTCTGCCATGTATGCAAGAACTTTCTTCAAATACTTCAAACAGTTAGTTTGACATTTTAAATCTTCTAATGCCAGAGATAACAAATTCTTATAAATGTTCATTGCTCTCATTCCAGGGGGGCTCAAACTCAGTGAGCTAGAGAGTGTAGAAATAGCAATTTTTGTGCTTTTGCAGGCCTGGATTCATGAGATGCAAGAGTCAAGTAACCTGGCTCAAAATCTACAAATTTTATCATCTTCTTAACCTGCGTTGCGGCTTCAACTTCATCATCTAGTTGCATGCATATCTTGAACTTTCTTTTGCTAACAACGACAATCATGTCACAGAGAGTATGCTAAATGCTATATAAGTGTTTTGAACAAAAGATATACATGAAAAACATACCAAAATAAAAATGCATCCTCTATGCAGTAAATGAAAATGAAGGGGAGTGATAGAAACTCAAAGAGCAATGAGTGAAATATTTCATACAAACAAAAATCTTATCTCTCAAACAGTTGAGCTCCACAGATTTTTCAAATGGCTGACCAATCGGGCAGTGTTTCGCTGGCCAGAAGCAGCAAAAATGCAAATAGTCAATCAACAAACCCTAAAGCGTGCATCCTGTTCTAGGAACTGGCATACAAACCTGGCTATGGTGCCTTCTAACAGTGCAGGGTATGGCTACATGAGGCAGCTTTTGCCACGATGAATCAATCTGCTGGTGCTGCAATGAACCCCTAGCATTCTCTTATTCTTTTATTAGTGGCCCATAGTAAAGCAAAATCCAATCCGAGCTGAGCTGCATCGAATAATACTCAGTTTCACTCCAACTCAAATGATTTTCCTGCAGGCATATATCCTCAAATTTGACTCCAACCCAAATGCTTTTCCTGCAAGCAAATCATACTAAAGTACAAACTTGTATAAAGATTATAGCTAAGCCGCTTTTCCTGCAAGCGAATCGTAGTAAAGTGAAAACACGTGTAAAAATTTTATTTAGGCTGGGAAATCACAACTATGAAAATTTGAGAAATTGTAAGCCATGAAAAGAAATTCACAGAAGATTATAGTTTCTGATTATAAGCCATGAAATCACAACCCTCTTCTTTGCCGGCAACAAAACCAGAGGCTGAAGTCGAAGAAAAGATCTCCTGCTAAGATTTCTGAAAGTCTGTGAAGCAGAGGTTGCATTAGTCAAAAAATAAAATATGGATACCCTTCAGACCTTGAACTGATTTGGCGACTCCTATGCTTCAACTGCAAATAGAAAACACAAACACATAAGATTTAAAGCTGGAGAACATTGCAAATCGAGGGAGTTTGTTCGAAACTGAGGCTGCCAGAATTTTTACCTCAAAGAATAGACAGCAGGCTTCTTATGTACGATTTGCTTCACTGCCATAAATCGCCAAAGGAAGAATATAACAGATAAGCATGGCCTAAGCATGCGAACCAAATAGCAGAGCCGAAAAAGATGGAGCCGTACACAAAATTTGAAGCTGAAAACACCTGCTTGAAGACCGCTACCTGAAAAGAACCCCAACAAACCTCGGTGCTTCGAATGGCACCCGAAAGGAAGTTGGCCATAATTGGGTTCGCCAAAGGAAGAATATAAATAAGAACCCCAAATGGCCTAAGCATGGCTAACTTAAATAGCAGTCCCCCTAAGTTACCTCTGCAGCAAAAAGATGGAGCCGCCACCTATCGGGTTTAAGGCCGAAAATTTTTGACTAGCCGCCAAAAACTAACCCCGGGTTCGGGGTTCCCTGTAACCCGGTAGGAAAAAACAGCCAGATTATCCTTGCCCGAGCTCCCCCGGCTAAAGTCGCCCAGGCGAACCCAAAGATTTCGGGGTTCGCCACCAAACCAGAATGAGCCAATAAAGTGGGCGAACAAACCTCGCAACCAAGCGCCGCAATGAGGAAAAATAGACAAACCGTTTGAAAAGACCACATCTGGCCATCCATTTGATCCAACGGTGCAAAATTAAAATTGATGACAAACACTCAAAATCCCTTTAGTATAAAGAAAGATAATCCAAATAAACTAAAATTATGTGTTTGAGCATCTAAACACTATTTCATTTGCGCTAAAGTTTATTCTTCTGAAACCTAAGAATGTGACTCTCAGATCGTGCAAACCCAAGCCCTGTAACCCAAATCATTAAGACTATTTTGAGATTACAAAAGGGCCTTCAAAACACGCAAACTAAGCCAAATGAAGATAAATGAACAACCAATCAGAAATCAGAGCCTGGCGGGTCCAGTCAGCAAAACTGTTATAACTAACTCAATGGATCACATTTTCTAGCATAACTGTTGATAGAAAAGTTTAAATGAGGTCTCATTTAGTGCAATAAATCAATATCATTGAGATCTTTTCAATCTTGAGTGCTTTGCACATATTTTAACCGTTTGTGATTGTCAAAACTCTAGAAATATTGTTTTTAACATTTTTTCCTATCCTACGGGGCTGAAAGATATGCAAAACCATCCAAGGTTAGAAAGATCTCAATGAGATCTATTTATTGTGCAAACAAGAGCTCATTTGGACTTTTCTATCAACACTTATGCTAGAAAATGTGATCCAGTGAGTTAGTTATAACTGTTTTGCTGACTGGATTACCAATTCTGTTTTCTGATTGGTAGTTCATCTAGTTTAGTCAACAGTTCTTAAAAAACCCTTCTATGATCTCAAAAAATCCCTAATGCAAATCCATCAATTCTTTTCAAGAGAAGGAAAGCTGAAGGACAAATGATACGTTCATGGGTTACGTCAAAATTGGTCGAAAAACTCCACTCCAAGAAATAAAGTTGTCTGCAGAAAACTTTCATCCCCAATACACAATATAAATTACATCTATAGACGCATTGGAAGGAGTATTGAGCACCCAGAAAATTCGTTCCTACTGTTTTTCCCACCGCGACTACAGTTCCGGATGGACCCTTGTTATAATTTCATCTATTGCACACCCTGCCTGTGTGGTTTCTAAGTTTTTAGACCAAGCATTTGTTCTATGGCAAACCAAGAAGTTGATTCCATAAAAGTCACTGCCACGACATGGGCTGTTGATTCCTTCTGGCTTCACCTTATTCTAAATATCCCTGAATTTAGTTGTGACAGTGCAAGAATGTGATCTGGCTTTATTCCAAATTCTAGCTTTCTAAAACTCTTGGGCAGTGCTAATCTGCCTAAATTTCCATGTAAACAGTGCAAGCCTAACTCTAGATAAGTGAAATTAGTCATAACAGGGCAAGAATCTGGCTTTGATAGCAACATACCTGGGTTTCTCAGCCCAAGCGGCAACTTTGTCCGTCTAATCTGTTGATATCTAAGCCCACTTCCTGGGCCTTTTAAGATGATTCTTTGGGTTATCAGGTAAATTGTAGCAAGCTAAAGTCTCCAAGGCGCCAAGACATAGGCCGCAATGGGAGCTCGAAGGGAGGAGAAAATAGCATAGGGTCTTTTGCTAGAAAAGGAATTGTCGCCAGAAAAAGCATTCCAAAACACATAGATAATTCCAATTTTATTTTATTTTTTCCTAGTAATCTTATATATAGCTAGATATGCCACATTTTTTTTTTTTCGAAGGACGAAAGCCAAAAAATTTATTAATCAGATAAAAAGTACAAAATTTACATGTCTCATCTAACTGTGTAAGCACAAAAAGATGCCATGAGCACGAGCCTGGAGCACAATGTACTTACTCTAGAATAGGAGACTAACGATAAGAATCAATTTGAAGATAGTGAATCCAGATGTGTTCCATCATTTCTGATTCAAGGGAAGAACACTCGCAGGCTGTCAAAATCTTTTTCTGGGCCACCGTAATAACACCGCGTGCAGATGAATTAATGCCCTGAAATATGTGGTGTCTGCGACTCTCCCATATCGACCATAGGAGCCAACCGGAACCAAGATGGAAGTCCTTTTTTTAGCTGAAGGCCATGCGTTGTGATAGGACGCCAAAAGGATGCATCAACAGTCCAATGTACTGTTAAACAAACCTTGTAGCCAGGACCACGTTGGTTGAACCTCAGGACAATCAAAGAGACAATGCTCAAGAGTCTCAACGTGGTTGCGGGCATACTGCAGATATATGAGGATCATAACAATGTTAGAACGCATTAACTCGAGGGCCGCCACCACATTACAGACTTTAGGGTGGAGCAACCTATCCCAAAGTCATCGCCATATACGACACAAAGTGGGCCGTGGAACCTGTAGGTGCCACCCATCTGGCAACTGGAAGGGCTGTGGTGCTAAAAGAAGGCGATATACTGATCTGACAAAGTGCTTGCCTTTGTGAATATTTTCATGACAGTCCCATGGCATCCTTTCAGCAACACCAACTTGCACTATGAGAGGCAAACTTTTTGCAAGCTTCTCCCATAGAGATACATCCCAATGAGAGAGTAGGAACTTTGCGTGAAATTCAGGCCAAGACAGTAGGCGACCTCCTTCATGCCATGCTTGAATAGAGACAACACCTGCAAGAACCCATCGTCTCTGTGTAAGGGGATGAACCGATGTAGCCAATGGAGGTGCTGAGGGATCTGGAGGCAATGGTGCCCACCACCATGGAGTCTCCAATATGGTGTGGATAGAAGGGCATGGCCAGAAAAGATGTATGGCTGCCTTCCATGCTGTCAACAAGCCATGCAAAGATGGAGAAGCACTTGGAAAAGGCTGCAGAGTCTGAAATAAAGCCCAAGGTAGGACTGGTTTGACAGCCTTCTTGCCTAGAGGGATACAGTGACCAAGAGCTTGTCTAAGAAGGCGTGAACCAGAAGAGTCATCCTCACCATTCAGGAGTCTCCAAATGAACTTTAAAATAAGCACTTTGCTCTGCAGTAAGAAGTCCATCATACTCAGACCACCTGCCCATTTTGGAAGGATGCACTTCTACCAAGGCACCTTAACCACAGCACGTTCCTTAGTACCTGCCCAAATAAAGTTCAGGACTATTGCAATGAGCTCACGCACTTTGATCTGTGGGGCTAGCAGTAAGGATGCCCTATGTCACCCCTCGTGTGAATATGCACCCAAACCAAAGGGGGTTTAAGGGGGATTTTAATTTCAAAGTGTAAAATGTAATGGTTATATTGTTATAAAAAAATTTTTGGCCCCTTCGGGGCCTAAAAACATCGATGTGCATATAAGTAAATCTTCTAGATACAAATAACTCTATGCTAACTTAAGTACAAATTATGTACGATATAAGAGATTTTATTATAAATTACAACATAACCATTACAAAACAAACAAAAGGATGTATAAGCAAAACCATTATTTTTAGTATATAAAATTAAGCCACGTGAGAATTGGACCCACATACACATTGGACCCACATAGATATAGACATTGATGTCATATAGTAGTACGTCGTAGAGTTTCATTTATGTCAGAATGAAAATCGTTATGGACATAAGGATCCATCTCAAATGGCCATAGCACCTTCTACTTGTTGCATATATGTAATTATATGAGGTGCAACAGTACAATTGGAGAGTTAAATTTGTGCAGAACCAGAATCGTTATGGAGATAAAGATCCATCTCAAATACCCAGTGTAATACCGTCTACTTGCATGCATGTAAGTATCCGAGGTGCTTGTTTGCCATTTGCATAATATAATACCTACATATAAGCAAAGCTGCACAAAAGCCTAATGTTGGTCAAATATGTACAGTCAGATTATACAACCTGCAAAATAGCTATGGCAATTTTTTACTTTAGAGCAAAGTATGGGGCAAGCTGAATATTAATAAAAGAATAAACGAAACGGAAGAAAGTATTTCCTATGTTGGAACAAACAGAAAGAAAACGAGGAAACAAGCAACAAAGGAAGGAAAGCTTCTATTTATGCAGCTCCTCTTATTTACAGCGCCTCTTATCTGCTCCCTGCACGCATATGATATGGATTGAGCCAAGGTAGACTTGCTAATATGATATGCATAAGTGTTAATAGCTAACAATCTCTTGTGAATGCAATTTTATCATATAAATAAATGTGTCATCCTAAACCACTCCAGTTCAGTACACCGGACGAATCCATGGCTTCTCCAACCTGTAATCAATTGGAGGCTTCAATTTGTTCTGAGCCACCGGAATACAAAGGACTTCAATTTGTCGAGTAGACCAGTCACGCATCTTCCAAATGGAATTGATCATTCAAAAGACTTAAGGAAAATTGGTGCATGAACATTGTGTAATCTCATATAGAGGTCTTCCAGGTAGACGCTTTCAAAAGGGTAACTTAGATGGTGCTTACCCACTAGCTCTGCAAAATTCAACTCCAATGAAATCCAATGCATGATTGGGTGCAGGTCTGTTACTAAGTTTTTAAAAGATAGATGGCCATTCTTGGAGGATGAATGATTGCTGTGAGAAAAAACCATGTACCTTCTTACACTGCCGATTTGGAAGCTTCAGGCCACTGCATAAGAGCATCACTACAAGTAGGGAAAATCACTTGTGAAGCTTTTTAACCAAAGCTTGCTGTTCATACAATTTAACTAGCCCTTAAATAGATGCCAAATTCGTAGTCTTGCCCAGATAGAGAAAATATACATTGAAATGCCATCGGAATCTGTTTGTGATGCATCTTTTCAGTAAATTTGGAGACCTAGAACCTTCGATGAAATACTGAAATGTAACAAAAAGGACTTACAGTTCCATAAGTGCAGATGCCGTCTTAGGACGGGTGAAGAATTCCCAGCTCCATGAAAATCGATCTCAGAACTTATGCAACCTAATTCTTTCTTCTGCAACTCGTCCAATCCCTCCATGGTTCTGCCATTGCGAAACAACTATGGAGCCGCCATTGCTAGAGGAAAAAACTTAAAGGATAAAACATGGTCGAAGCCCTTCAGACCGGAATAGCAGAGCCGAAAATAATCTTTACAGGAAAACCTATGATGGCCGTTGATAACCAGAGGCGAAACAAGATGCTTGAAGACTAGTGCTCGAGACCAACAACCCTGCAACAACTGCTCATAACTCCTTTGATATAGCCGAAGACAAAATGGAGCAGATAACGGCTCGAAGACAACCAAACCCTGCAATAAACGCCTCAAGCAGGCAAGAGAGCAACACGGAGGAACCAAAGCAAAAAAATTCTATTGCAGATCGAAGAACAGCAGACGATTCGAGAGGGCACCGCGTCGAATTATAGGGTCGGGAAGCTACATTCTAGAGAACCCTAAAGTAACAGTTCCCGAGCCTTGCATGCCATATTACAATTTTTTTTTTTCAAGGGGTTAAACCATTGTCTAAGTGCCATAAAAAATAATGAAAGCGTATGCGCACTCTAGATGTACGCATTAGTACATCAATTGAAATACACCACAAAATCATAGCAAAACCTTAGTGAAAAGCGTACAAAAATACAAAATTAACCCCCTGTTATAGTGCTACATATTCATGAACACACACCGGAGCCGGAGTATCCAATGTCCACAAAGCTGTACACTTCTGCGACCCCACAAGGATACTGAAAGCCAGTGAAAAAGTATCTAAGAGTATTTTGACAGCAGCAAGATTCTCAGCATTAGCGACTAGGAAGAGGAACGTGTCGTCTGCATATTGATTGCAAACCTCTTGTGTGTCGTCCTCCATTGCAAGACCATGGAAAAGTCCATCTGTGGTTGCAATGGTGAATAACTGCGACAAAGCCTCTGCGACAATTGTGAAAAGCAATGGTGCTAAAGGACATCCCTGGCGAATACAATGACCGAGTGAGAAGGCATCTGACGGCTCACCATTAACAGTTGCCCAAGCAAAGATATGCAACTTCATAATATCTGATGTGAATTGTTCCTCAAATCCCAGTCTTAGCATTGCTTATGTGCCCAGTAAATTCCTTCGTAAGCAGCAGCAACATTGTTCAGAATGCACCGTTTTGGAAAAAAACTTGAGTGGGTTGCTGAGACGGACTCTGCCAACAAGATGTTCTTTACCCGCTCTGCAAAAGCCTTGGTGAAGATCTTATATACGGATGACAATAAGGTGATGGGCCGCCAGTCTGAAATAGTCTGAGGATCCTTGACCTTAGGGATGAGTGTGATGGCACCTGTATTTAGAATTTTATCTAAAGTAGTGGACCGCCGAAAGTCACAGAAAGCATCATACACATCTAGCTCCAGTCATTCCCAACACTCGTGGAAGAATTCAATTGGAAAACCATCCAAACCTGGGCATTTGCCTCTTTTCAGTTCAAAGACTAGCGAACTAAATCATCAGCTGTCATAGCCGCCTCTATTGACTCGCGCTACTCATCAGAGATGATGGGGGAAATCCTAGACAAAATGGCATCTCACATTTCTGATTGAAAGGGAGGATCTTCCTCATGAAAACATGGGAGCATGCTGGACAAAGACTACCCGACTTGCCAGGATATCATCGCTACTCTGTCTTTAATGAATGCACAGGAAAGGGGGGCACGGAGGGGTCGCCTGCTACTACCGGACAGCCCTGACACAGTCACTTTTCCTGTGCAAGACAAACATAATATGTACCTGTGGGTACGCGTGCAGAATTGCAGTGGTAGCCCTCTCTTTGTGGAGGCTGCTACTTCCCCATGCCGAGAGCAACTTCTATCACAACCATCCGGGTGTGGATAGGTTGGAGCCCTATGTCGATATGTACGATGACATACAGCAGCACAAGCAGGATGATAGGTTCATGCTCGTTGGAGACCTCAATGCCCGCACTGGCACAAAACAACCGATGATATTTGACCCTCTCAGAGATGATGTGTTGCAGCTGAGCCCTTCAGAAGGAGCTTGGCTACGGGCATCAACTGACATTGTGTCTCAAGACTATGGGATGTACTGTTGTCGCCTCGCAAAGATCTTCACCTAGTGATTTGCAATGGACTAGCATAGTGGCCATCCTCCAACCAGCACACTTGCAGGCAGGAGAACCAAGGAGGTGGGTCCACCGTGGTAGACTATGTTTTGATGGCCGAGCAGGACATGCATCTTATCAAACATTTTCGAGTAGGAACAGCTTGTAAGGATGAGGAGGTGGATTCAGACCACCTATCGCTCTACCTGCAGCTGACTTGTGCTCCAGACGTCTGTCCAACACCTCCTCGTATGCCCCAGCTCAGACTGGACTATGAGCGCGCTCCTACTTACTCCCAGCTGCTTACGGAGGATCTGGCAAGCATCTCACAATGCTCAACGCTGGAGCAGCAGGCAGGAAGGCTCATTGACGTCCTTGGGGCTGCTGTAGAGAGGCATTTTGGGAGAAGGCGCCCCCGGCAAACCTCAAGAGCTACGGCCTATCCGCGTAACCAGTGGTTCGATTCCCAGTGCAAAGAACGCAAATGCTAGCTTCGTCAAGTCACAGACCAGTCCCCGCGCTACCTCCGCCTCTGTGATTTCCAGTACTGGGCCTTACTGGGAAGCTAATGCTGCCCGTGCAACCTCAGGTTGTAGAGCTGCTATAGTTATTGCCCCCACTGGTCTAGAGTGATGTTTTCCGTGGGCGGCACTGGCCTCCTGAGCACTCTTCGCCAGAAGGTCTGAGGATGACATTCCAAGAGGAAGAACATTTCATGTTGATGGGCCGCAATGTACCTGGCCGCCTTAAGGAAAGTGCAGTATTGCTTGACTGCATCCGAGCGTAGAGCCAATGGAAAAGCACCAGACCGGTGGGCCAACTATTCGAGAGCAGTATCGGGGTCTGCCAAGGATGCCCTCTCCCTCCCACACTATTTGGCCTATATATCCATCAGCTGCAGAGATGGCTCGTTGATAATGGAGGCACAGGGGCTCACCTCCTACACCAGTTCATCAGGCAGTTGATCTATGCTGACGATGTGGACCTCCTAGCACACACTCAAGCAGACATGCAACGCCATCTCGATGCCCTGGATACATTTTGCAGGTGACTGACATGCGCGTCAACTTGGCTAAAACCAAGGTATTTCTGGTATCGTCCGCACGCCAGCCAAGGCCTCCAATCGTCACTTATTGTGGCCAAAATGTTGAAGTGGTGTCCGCTTACAAATATTTGGGGGTGGACTTCCCGTAGGCCATGAACTGGGACAATTCCATCTGGTTGTGAGTTGCATTAGGTTGGAAGGCACTCTATGCAATGGAAAACAATAGCCACAAGGCAGAGCTGTATGATTGGGCCCACCAATTGCACCTATTCAAGGTGCTAGTAGAACCTGTGCTTTTGTACAGGGTCGAGGTCTGGGGCCCGTTGATTTCCCTCGCCACGGGTCCTGGGGGTGAAGTCCACAGTCCCATACCAGATACTGTTGCAGGAAACAGATTTCTTGCCTCTTCAAAGAGGGGCCCTTGACAGACACATCGTCTACTTTCAGAAGGTGGTCAGCATGGACGATATTCGTCTCCCTAACCTCGCTTCCACTATGGCAATGGGGCCTCAACGCCTAAAAGCTTACTGGCAGGAAAAGAGAGCTCAGTGGCTGGCCAGATGGAATGTGCAGGAGCACAGGTGCATCCAAGTGCAAACGGAGGCAGATCGCCACAGTCTCAAATAGTACCTTGATGCATGCTTCCTCAGTAAGCTATGGGATTCCAGCACCCTTGAACAAGTCAAGACGGCACATTATCGACGATAAATCCCATGTTGGAGTGGGGCTCGCAATGCAACCTGCGCACTAATCTACCCATGAAAAAGCGTAGATCCATTGCCTCGATCCGCACAGGTGCACACCATCTCCGGATTAAGACGGGGAGATGGATTGGGGAGGTGCGTCAGGAGAGGCTTTGTCAATGCTGCCAGGTTAGAGCTGTGGAAGACGAATGCCACACCCTTCAAAGTTGTCCGGCATGTGATGACATTCGGATACGCTATGCTGAGCTGGTCCATTATGGCCAGCCCCTGCATGAGATGCTGAGCACGAGCTCGGTATGGAGGTTGGGCTCATACATTCAAGAGATCATGAATCGCCGAGATCACCTCAGTCCTCGGGCACTTACCTGATACATGTACATATTTCTGTCTATATTTGTATTTGTATTTGTATTTGTATTTGTATTTGTATTTGTATTTGTACAGTTTGACAACAAACCTATTCCTGTCACGGTTTTTCCCCCAAACAACCCTTTAGGACCGGGGGGGGGGTTTAACTCGGACAGTAATATGCTTGTTGCGCCTCCTGTTTGAGTCCCATAGGCCAATTGATCTCCGTGGACGATAAAAACTCTATTCTTTTTTTTTTTTTAATTGAAGGCTATTAGTATATTAAGTATTTAATTTTAGTGTACAAAATTACTTTTTACAGGGAAGTATAACCCATGTTTAGCATAAAAAGATAGATAGATAAGCTCGGTTCTGATATGTAGAAACAGATTAACCTAAAGCATCAGCTTCAGTTCTTAAAAGTGGGACTTGAGATTGAAGTTCTTCTGTTTCCTGCCTCTGCCCCTTACCATGACTGAAAGGATGCAGAAAGTACACATACAAGCTTCTGCTTTAGCCATGTTGAATCTTCCTTTGTTATCCTTGGCCTCACAAAGCTGGCCTCTTCTCGCATCAGGATTTTGGTCGCAACAGCATCCACAAAAGCACGGGTAAGTGTGCCCTTCTACTTCTGGAGGTCCGAACACCCGAATCCATTCCTGATTTGTTATCGGGTCCATCTTCTTCCATTTGAGCTTCCGGATCAACATAAATATGATACCTGTAAGGATAAAAAAAGCCATGTTAGAGGATTTATCGCGCAGCATTAATCCATTTAATATCATATTCGATTTGTTTGATAACAGCCTCAGGGTAAATAATTTCACACTGGAAAATGAACTGGTTCCTCCCCTTCCACAATCTCCACAGAATGATATAAATTCTCCAATCTTTCGGGTCATTAGGGAAGAAGAAGTCTGTATGATTCATGGCATCGAGGTCTGCTCCCATCATCCCCGAAGCAAGCTCGAGGATCCATTCCGACCATAAGCACGTTCTAAATAAATGATCCTCGTCCTCTTTATGCATGAGGCACCTGGGACACACATCCGAATCTGCCATCCGAATTTTGTGTCTCTTGTGGTTGGTAGCTAACGCTTTGTGCCATAACTGCCACATAAAAGATTTTATCTTGGGAGGAATCGGGCTCGACCACATAAACTTAAGATTCCTGGTACATCTGTCTTCCCCAATCTGCCATTTATTGTGCATAGTGATGCAATTATCTTTAATCAGAAATCTATAGGCTGCTTTGACTGTAAACCCAGTGTTCCCATTATGATTCCAATTGTGGTCTTCTTCTGCCCACTTCCCTTGGATAAGCATGGTACAGATATTATTGTACAGAAACTCACATCTGTCATCTTCCTCCGACAAAGCCGATTGACCAAACGGGATAATCCCCTGATCATTGAACATATCTCTAATAAGGTGGACCCCTTTATTTCCCCATAATCTAGCCTGATCAGGAAAGTGGCAAGCTAAGCAAAGGGAGGGATCGTTGGTCAAAAGGCCTGGATTCCAGAAAATAGATTGGTCCATGGCTAAGCCCTCCTTCCAGGTATACATATTCCTGACCAGATTCCAAGCTCTGATCCACTTCTTAATCAGCCCGGGAGTGGAGTTAGGAACCGTGAAAGGAAAATAGATAGTATGGGGAAGACTCATCTTCAGGTTCCTCCAGCCATAGGGATGACATCTAGTCAGGTAGTGCCTGATAATAATGGAAACAGGATGATTGATTCTATTATGGGCAGCTTTGAAGAAATACTTAGCTGCCAGAGCTAACCCCTGCTTTTCAATATCAATCACCCCCAGCCCCCCATATTTTTTGCTCTTGCAACACTCCTTCATGGCAACAGGGGTCCAGCATCTCCTATTTTGACCACAAGATATAAATCTCCCAATGATACTCTGGAGCTTGGCAGAAACTTTCTTGGGAGCAAGGATAATTGAGGACTGATAAACATGAGAGGAAGAGATGACAAAATTGGCTATGATAGCTCTACCCTGCTTGGAAATATACTTGGAGTTTAGACTGTCAACCTTCTTTTGGAACTTCTCTATTATCTCAGTCCAAATATCAGAAGGGTTCCCCTTGAGAGCCATAGGAATCCCTAAAATTTTGGAGGAGTTAGTTGGTGGAATATACTTACAGCCCATGAGAGCAGCCGCTTGTTCTCCTTTTACCTGATCCTTAGCCACAATCTTAGATTTGATAGGATTGATCTTACACCCTGAACCTTCTCCAAATTCTTCTAGTATGGTCTGAGTATTGCTTAGGGAACGATTCTCCATCGATACAAGCAGGAATGTGTCATCTGCAAAATGCCCATTTAAAATCTGATCCAAGTCCCCATTTACTGGGAGAGTGAGTCCCTGGATCAAGTTAGTACTCTTGGCTTCTTCAAGCTTGCTATGAAGAGCTTCCATGATGATAAGAAAGAGAAACGGAGCAAGAGGGCACCCTTGTTTAACCCCCCTTTGTAAGGGAAAAAAGGGTCCACACTTCCCATTAATTAAAACAGAGGATCTCGAATTGGATAGAATAGCTTTAAAAATCAGAATTACCTCATTGGAGAACCCGAGGGCCTTGCAGCATTTAAAAAGAAAATTCCAGCTAACAGAGTCAAAGGCTTTTGTAATATCCAATTTTACAAGGGCCACATCTTGATTAGTGTCCTTAGCCCAGTGTAATCCAAGAATAGCTGTCACAACATTGTCAAGGATAAACCTGTCCTTCAAATAGGCTGCCTGGGAGGTGCTTATAATTCTCTCAAGAACCGTCTTTAGCCTTCTAGCAATAGTTCCAGATATCAATTTATAAATGACATTAGATAAGGAAATAGGCCTGTAATCCGAGAATGTAGCAGGCACCTCTATTTTGGGAATAAGAGTGATTAGGCTCGTATTAATTCTCGCATCCAGACACTTACGATCTCTAAACTCTATTCTATTCTATTCTATTCTATTCTATCTTTATATTATAAAGTTTTAGCGTATATCATGAATCGAACCCTTAATTTGGATGCTTGAGATCATCTGATTGCATCCGAAGGACGAGATTTATCGCACGATTTCCTACCACCATGATTGGCCATGCTTTAATCTCTTAAGAGGAAAGGGAAAAGGAAAAAGAAGGAGAAAAAGAGAAAGTGAAAGGCAAAAAGGCACAGGTAAAAAAAAAAGGGGGAAAAGAGCACGAAAAAAGGGAAAGGAAAAGAAAGGGAGAAAAGGAAGGAAAAAAAGACACTATGAAAAGGAGAAGAGAGAAAGGGTGAGGACAGGAGTAAAAGGGAAGGAAAAAAAGGGAAGAGGAAAAGGGTAGAGAGAAGGGAAGGGAAAAGGGAAAGGGACAGGGAAAGGAAAAGGGAGAGGAGGAGGGAGCGAAATGGGATACTGGGAAGGGGGAAGAGGAAAAATGTGGGGAAGGAAGAAAAAAGGAAGGGAAAAAGGACACGAGAAAAAGGGAAGAGAAAAAGGGAGGGAAGAGGAGATAGGAAAAGGGAAAAGAAAAAGAGAGGGGAAAGCCGGGAAAGGAACGAAAAAGGGCATAGAGAAAACTGGAAGAAGGAAGGGGAAAGGAAAAAAAAAAGAGGAAACGTGCGAGGAAAGGGGAAAAGGGAAGGTATGGAAAATAGGAAAGGGAATAAAGGAAAGGAAAAGGGCACGAAAACAAAGGGAAGAAAAAAAGGGCACTGAAAAAAGGAGGAGAAAAAAAGGTGGGGAAAATGGATATGGGAAAAGGAAAAAAGAAAAGGAGAACGAAGAGGGAGAGGGATATGTGAGGGAAGAATGGTACGGGAAAAAGTGGAAGACCGAAAAGGCTGGGAAAGGAGGAAAAGGAAAGGGGAAAAGATCATTGGAAGGGAAAGGGGAAGTGGAGGGGAAGGTTTGTTTCATAACATACGCAAAAACTTTATAATATAAGATGATTCAACGAATATGTTGAGATTTTGTCAATTATATCTTACATGAATTCAACTTGTCATTCATGAGGGGACCACAAACCTCAACAAACGTCAGATCCAAGTGTTTTCTTGAATGCTAATAGTAATCAAATTGATCCACTTTGGGTCAAAAATTTTGAGCTTCAATATTGCAAACTTTTAGAGTAGATTTTGAGCTACACAGTGTTTTTTGCCTAACAAAAAGGTTACCTTTTTTCCTTAACAAAGAAAAATTGCGAGACTGTATGGTATTCCATGTAATTTTGCTACATATGGATTGGCATTGGTTCTCCTTTTATTTTCATATTTTGTTTGGGATTGTACTAGTTGGGCCTATAGATGGAAAGATGTCAGCATCACATTCGATTCTGCACCAGCACAATTGATTCTGCAAATAAAACTCTAGAAGATTTCTGATTAATTATGCTACAACGTGGATGCCATTCTAGTCCTTTATAGAGCACTTAAAAATGTTTATGTTTTCTCCCTTATTTAGAATGTGTTTGATCCCTTGGCATTTATCTTATGTTTGCACCCTCGTACCTTATATAGAAAGTCAAGACTTCTTATTTATAGTTCTTTTTGATACAAATCTTTGGACAAACAACTTCTAAATGATGATGGTTGGGAGTTATCCATCCAGACGTTCCGATGTTTAGAAGGAACCTTAGCTATGATACTGTAACAGACCAACAATTCTGAGATGAATATCTATTGCTTGTCACTCATATATAATTCAGTCTCCTTTTCTGTTTGACACCATTTATTTGAAGCTAATTTGTTTGAAGCATTCTACTGCTGACACGTATGTGCAAACAAAATTTTAGGGGAAGAATGCTCATGTCCGGCCCCCGCTTCCGATGCGCACTTCATTGGCTTGAAGACCTATGTTGGGCCTGTCAATTTTCCACTGCTACAAATTTCTTCGAGACAGGGCATGGCCGAACTATTCCGGCAATGACCCATCTCCAAATCCGGCATTGGAAGAGGGAAATACAAACAACGGCCCTTTTGAGTAGAGTTTTTCTTTCGGATCGGCCTGCGGGAAGGAAGAAAATAAAGGTCTGTCGGATTGCGCCATAGATGAGCTGCCCAGAATAGGGATTTTAGAACTGGCACGGATGAAGGGCAGAAAGGATGGGGCTTGAATGCGGCCCTATTTGTTTAAGCGAGTTTGATTCTGGCGAAGAGGGCACCATTTGTCTGCTTCCCGCGTGTGGGCATTGCTTCCATGCTTGTTGCATTGATCTGTGGCTCTATAGCCATGCTTCTTGCCCCGTTTGCAGACATCCTCTGCTCGCAGATGGAAATTCTTCCGACTTAAAGTCTGATTCTTCAGCCCCTGTATCAGGCGTAGATTTATCCTATTACCATCTCTGATGCCGATGATTCTGAAGAAAAAAGTGATGAAGACGAAGAAATTGATAGCGAAGAAGAGGATCTAGATGCAGAAAAGGTTGAATCAGTCCCCAGAGACGAAAAAAATCCCATCTTTTACAAGCGAACTTGCATTTTTATGCAAATTATACGCCTTGCAGCGAATCTATGGCCGGAGTTTGAATTGGGTTCAATTCTCCATGGCTAGTTGTATTATTAGAACGCTGAAATTACAATGCAGATCGATAAAATGGCACCCAAATGGAATCTACAGAGTAAAAACCTATGACTGAAAGACAAAAAAATTGCAAGTCCTTTTCCTGTTTATTTAATCTTATCCTTGCTACTCCGTATGGCTTGGCCCCCCGAGTTGATTAATTATTCTATAGCGCCAATCAGGCCTGATTTTGCACAGATTAACGAAAAGAATTTGGACTTGGTCTCACCCATTCAGTTCATAATTGCTCAGGCATAATTAATTATTTCTGACACAACCCACAATCTATTCCTGGGAAAAACGATTAGAATTAAAATTGAGTAAGTTTTGTATTGTGAGCCAGAAATTCCCACATTAAAATTCTTCAATCCAGCTCCACCATAGCCAATTTCGTCAAGTGCTTGGATATCCAGCTAGAAAGAAATGAATGCTGCATTCTCTTTTATGCCGGTGAGGACGCAAAAGGTATTTTAACCTTCGATGTAGCCTTTTTAAGAAGGATGTATACCATATTTGAACGGAATTAAAGCCATAGCTTGCTGCTCAATGCAAAATCTGACACAATCCCTCAGAAGGGATTGCATAGCTGCAAATTGTCACTGGTTGCAAATTTTCGCCATAGTATTATCGGACTTGCCTTCGTACCTTAAGCTTTACACGCCATAGTTTGCTCTTGATGGGATCAGATCCCTTATAGTTTGCTCTTGATGTCTTTTGCTTGCGCAGCTAAATGAGTTTTGTACATCTTGTAGTGTTTACATGTGACAAAAAAAAAAAAACCCAGCCAACTATACAAGAAACCCATATTAAAGTAAAGTAAAGTAAAGTAAAGTAAATTAAATCACGCCAATGCCATATTCTATTTAGTGGCTACCATATTGGTTTTCATGAACAGTGATGGCATATCCGATAGAAAAAATCCTTACGCATATCCGATAGAAAAAATCCTTACGCATGGCTTACAAGCAATGGAATAAAAGAATTGCATTGAATTAGATTGAAGAGGAATAGATATACGAGCAGTATATTTTTAATTTAGTTAAATGAAGGTGTTTAATTAGGGTCACTATCTGGATAATTATTCTACATTGGAGATTCTGTATGCTGGCCTCCAAATCTTTGTTAGAACACGCTGTAAGCCGCTGATATTAACGTGGGTTGTCCGGTTTGTACTAAAAGCCGCTGGTATGAACGTGGGCAACATAGATAAGCAAGCAAGGCAATGACGTTCATCAGATGGAAAGAACAAAAAAAGAGGTAAAAAAAACACAGAGTTGACTCCTTGTAATAAGATAGTATATAATGCCATAAAATGCAGCCTTGAGTATTCAGTAGAAGTTAAAGATGGCTACTAATGAATGCGAGATTGGAGAAAAGCCTTGCAATCCAACAAAAGGATCTGACCCGCCCCCTAGTTCAGCCGAAATTGTTCCCCCAGTTCCTGAACCCGATCAGATGACCAATTCTGATCCTCAACCCGATCAGCTGGTCAATTCTGATCCTGCTGCATCAATGGGGCAGATCGTTTCCCCAGTTCCTGAACCCGATCAGCTGGCCAATTCTGATCCTCAACCGGATCAGCTGCCCAATTCTGATCCTGCAACATCAATGGCACAGATTGTTCCCCCACTCCCTGAACCCGTTCGTTCCGACCAGCTCGGATCCCCATCATCAACGCCACGGATCGTCCCCTCGACGGGCCTTCCGGTCCTCGAGGCGAGAACCGCCCCGAAGTGACCCCTTAACCTGGTGAAAATTCCACCCCTTAAATTTTACATTATGCATCTAAAATGTACTAAAAGATCATACCTAAAACGTCTTTTGAAATGGGATTTGTGTTGAATAAGCTACTTGCATATGCACTGACTAATGTTTTCTACCACAGACAATGACATTGGAGAAGATAATATATCATTAGATGCCCCGAAAGCGGTAGAATCGGAATCGAATCGGGTAAAAATTCCACCCCTTAAATTTCTATTTGTTGCTCCATATGAATCTAAAATGTTCCCACAGGTCTATAAGGTTAGATTCCATAAATTATCGGACTCTCTAGTGTAAAGGGAGAGTCCGATAATTAAGTTATCACTCCTAGGAGTGATAATAGTTATCAGTAGTTTTCAGCCCGATAAGGTGGTTATTGGTCTTTGCCTTGGCTGATAACAAAAAATGCATGGCCTCGGTTGTACGTCCTCGGCCAGATATTTGCACGTAAGGCCTCGATCGGCCTTCGGCCTTTGCGGGCCTCGGCCTTATGTGCAAATATCTGGCCTCGGACGTACAGCTTCGGTCGCGCATTTTTGGTTATCAGCCTCGTTAGACCGATAACCTTACCTTAAAAGTCTGTTAAAAAAGAATTTGTGTTGTTTGAGTTATAGTTGTTTGCATAGGCTCACTGATAATGTTTACTGATAATGTTTAACTTACAACAGATAACGACAATGGAGGAGAAGGTAGTACAACATCAGATGAGCTTGAGGGATGTACAATGGACTTGGTCCCTATAGCAATAAAAAAATGTGTAGAGAACATTGCAAAGCGATCTGGTAAGAGCCCCGCCGCTGCGAAAAAGATGGGCAGGATAGCCAAGATTGTTACCAAGGCTGCAATACATATTATATGTAGGCTTGTGAGAGCAGGTTGTTGTGCTTGTTGTGGTTGTGGTCGTTGTGGTTCTAAATCTGAGGAGGTGGATTGTTGTCAGATCGCCACCGCGGTGGTGGTCTCCATTAACGAGGTATCAACAGCCATCATTGCGGTACGCGCTCTCTGTAAGAAAGAAGCCTCGTCCACATCCATAGAGAAAGATCCTCGTGCTACAAAATTGTCATCTTCTGATGGCCCTTCGGTTCGGGCTCTCTCTATGAAAGAAACCTCGCCCACACCCATACAAAAAACTCCTCCTGCTGCAAAATTGCCATCCTCTAATGGTCCTTCTGCTGCAGAATCAACAGCCTTCCTGCTGCATAATCATCAGCCCAGGAGAAGGTCGCGGTCGCAAAAATCACAATCAACAGCCCCAGTTGCAGTTGCAGCTTCCATCCCAGAATCAATAGCCCAAGAAGATTCCACCTGAACTACATTACTGTTATTACCTTGTTCCAGAAACATCCATATCGAAGTTAACAAGGTATTGAAGGTTGCCCTTTGAATGACCTGGCTCTAGCTAGTTTAGAAAGAGGTTGGTGGAGCTCCTTGTTCAAGTACTAATCTGAGTACTAATTATGGTTTGAAGAATTAAATTCAAAATTAAATGTGTAAGTCCTTTTTATTTTTAGTTCCTGTGTAAGTCCTTTTTATTTTATTTTTAATTAGTTCCTGCAATGAGGCTGATACGATTCATTAAACAACTGAGATTAACAGTATCTTAATTGAAAAACAAGATCCAAATGCTTTATTTATCTCATATTTATCTCAGATACATAGTTTGGATTACACAGTTAACCACCCAACCGGGTCCACATGGTTATGGCAATGCAACTGGCAACTGGCTTATAGATCTCTGGCTACTCCGCGTAGCTCTTGAGCAAAACCAACATCCCACCTATGAAATAAGAAGGATCCTCCTCTTTGTTAATTATTCTTCACTCAAAGCCCCTCGGCACTAATCAGGGATTTCCTTGGGATCAAATGGGGTCAAAGGGGCTATCTTTATCTGATCTGGTCGGCCTCTCCTTCTCAGGCCTCAGAATGAATGCAGGTCCCTGAGGGCATGCTGATAAGCAGGAATCGACCCAATGTAAGAATCGGCAAGTCTGGGCCGATGATCAGCCAGCTCCTGCAACAACCCGGAATTGCTCTGATTCGATCCGTCAAGCTTCTAAAGTGAGCATGGGTCTGCCCAATAATCAATCCGCCACTCATCTCTGTGATCCTAATGCCGGGATGATCGCCCACGATCCTTCTGCTGTCTAAGATTCTGTCCACTGTCCCCTTAGCACTGTTCCAGGTCGCTCCTATGTAATTTTGTTAACAGGTCCATGCCTCTGTTTTATATCTGCCCCTCTTATATATTCTCATTGACCCTTAACTGATGTCGGAGCTCTTCACACCGTTGGAAGGCTTTAGGTTATGATTAAATCTCTTGGCCACTGAGGTCTTAATTCATAATGCCACTGCACATCCGACACAGAGGTTTTACTCTACAAAATGCGCTTCTATTAACTAGAGTTGGATCTTGAGAAAGGGGCAAAGAAACCAAGACACGAATTCATGCTTACCTCTAACATTGATCAAATGAAATGATGCATCATGTTGCAAACGGTATAAAACGTCTTATTTTTCTAGATTGCACAAAAACTTACATATCAAACAATGGCAAAAACAAACCTTCAATAGATCTCTTCAAGATTATTTTCCGCTTATCTGCCTCATCTTGAGAAAAATTTATGCCCTCCATCACTAGCTTAATTGATGCATTCGAAGTTAAAGCAAAGTTTTTGTTATTGTTGTTCCATTTGAAAGGCTTAAAAAATAATCGATTGGTCCTGTTTTGGGTTCATGCACATCTTAAGAAGAGTTTATGTAGGATGAATTCGAGAAAACATGTCCTAGAGCCACAAAAAGAATTCAAAGCATGACGCCAAGATTGATGGCTAGACAAGCGACGAAATGAGCACAGAGAAGACTATGTATAAGGGAAAATACCCGAGGGTTTTAGGGGTAATGGCGGGGGCGCCCGCCGCCGTGGTGGCGGCACGAGCGGCGGAGCAGCAGTGCGTCCGCCACCGGCTGGGCGAAAGCAAATTGCCCCCTAAAACCCGAGGGGGTATTTTCCCGTGCGTAATGGACGGGAGGTTCAAATTACCCCCTCCCATGCTCGCATTACGGTGGATCGCCTTCTGTTCGGTCCCCTATCATGCTGCTATGGAGAAACCTCCATACCTCCATCAAAGGGCCATACCTCCATCAAAGAAGAAACCCGACGGAAAAAAGGGCGTCCTCTTCGTCTGCACACACAGAACACTGCTCTGTTCCGGTGGATCCTATCTTGGCTATGGCTAAAAAAACGGTAGAATCCAACAACAGTATGAAGCTTCAAGATCATTCTTCCTTCTTTGCTCTATTCTTCTTTAAAACACTTAAGAAAGACGACGATTAAGCTGCCGACTTTCTTCAATAGACAAAACCCATGTTTCGCATTTCCGAGAGAGCTTTGCAAAACCGTTCACAGAGCAAACTCTGCAAATCTCGCTGGTTACAACAGGATACAGGTCGGAACAACAGAACTTGAAAAAACACATCTAAAACTTGAAAAAACTAGGTACTTAGCCACTAGGTAGAAGCGGATGATCAGATGCAGCGGATGATGCTCGTGGCGGCGCCGCTCTGCAAAAGACGGATATTTTTCCACGTTATAATATGGGAAGAATAATGGCGTAATTTGAACCTCCCGTTCATTACGGTATGGTAAAGAATAGGTCAAGCTCTTTTATGTGCTAAGGACACGAAATAAATATGCCCCAATTTGCAACAAAGCATACCGAGTCGAAGCACTGATTCTGATCTCAGAAATAAAGGACTAGGTTTACTTTTTATTTCTTAGAATAGACCGGACGGGATCAATTCTTCAAACGTAAAAAACAGTTAGAACCATTCTGCCGTTTTCCTCCAATCGCAACATGCCACGTGGCAACTTTCTTACCCAGGAATGTCAAAGACATTTCTTGACTGCAGCGAAGAACTTCCCCGGCTCCCTGTTACGGCAAATTTACTCCACAATTCAGGCATTTACCTGCTATTCCAGCCATTTTACCCAGCATTCAGAAGTTTTACCCCTGCATTCAGAAGTTTTACCCTACATTCCAAGGATTTTTACAGCCGGGCAGAATATTTCTAACTGTCTTCCACGTTACAAGAATGGCTCTTTACATGCCATTCCTGTATACGTAAACCACGGGTACCCTATGTTTTTTGCTTTTTTTCCTTTGTTATTATTTCTTGGTTATTTTCTGTTTACTTACTCTAATTGGCGCCGCTAAGTATCAACTGGCCGTGGATGCAAATATCGTTTCAAGTGGAAGAAGAGCTCTACTTTCTGTAGATTGTGACTCGATGTGGTGAAGCGCAACTGCATTTCCAGCATAAGGAATTGGATTGTTTGAGCCCATGTCTTCCACAAATCCATTGAAGGCTACAGGTATATCCCTACTCTCTGCAATCTCTACTACTTGCATTCCTTCCATACCTGTGTTCAATACTGCGTTCCATGCTTGCGTTCCTTCCAATCTCTGCAATACTCTGCTACTTGCGTTTTGCTACTTTTTTAACAATCTCTGCAGCTTGTATTCCTTCCATAGCTGAGACAGATAATCCCGTTTTTACTACTACTTGGGTTTTCCCAGAAGAGTCAGAGGCTGTGCTGCCGATGATCGCTGCTCTGTAAACCTCCGCCATAATGCTCTGCTACTCTGCTCTCAGAACAATCTTGCTGACGTGGAGAATATGCCACGTATCCAAATATCATAGGGTACACATGGCTTACTTTCTGTAACGTGCCACCAATCGGTGTTTTCCAGCTAGAAACCACCTCTTGGTGGCACGTTTCCAAATATATGGCTCCGGGAGATAGAAAAGGAAAAAATAGAGAAAAAAAATAAAGAAAGGGCTAGAACAGAGAATGTGGCATTCTTGTATTTGACATAATGTTAAAGAGGAAGGAGGTGTGAATGTGAGTGTGGGTATGAGGGGCATTGCATATTTTGTTTTGATTTGCTACATAATACAAATGCCAAAGAAGATATATAATACATAGAAATGTCAAGAAGACACTCCTTGCATACTCCAAATCCAGCATTATAACAACAAAAAATAATTTTCTATTCATTGTGTGTTGGAAATCTTAATGGTGAGTCTATTAGTTATTATACATATGGTTTTTGTGTAGCACAAATATTAGATCACATGTCGGCAATATGCTTTGGTTGGTCATATTTAAACATATCTACCAATCCATATACGTGTAGTGATATAATGAGCATCTCTAATTATGATAGTTAAGCATCTGATGGTTGCATAGAATAAAGAATGAAGCATTCCCACAGCCTAAGTGATATTTGAAAAGAAACAACGATATATGTGTCCCAAATCTTTGAAAAGATATGACAACCTATTAAATAAACCTAAACATTCATCTCTTCCCGCAAGAATTCCCAATACCAGCAAGAATTTTCAATATTGTGCAACAATAGCACTCAATAGATAAATGAACTATCAGCAAGTGGTGGCCCAAATGAAAGAGAAGTTGTCCTGAATGTACGTGTAGGATATCCAAAATCTAAATTATTTAATGTGATGACTTGTTGCAATATCTGTGGCTTGCAAATGATACCCATGGAGAGGGGATCTTGCAAATCTTTCTACTTGCATATTACAGAGCATTTATGGCTGAATATATTTCTTTTTATTTTGAAATAAGTTATTGTTCATATAAGGATTAAAGTTTGTCAAGACTATTCACCATTTTTCTTTTATAACATAAGAACAGAGTGTATTCCATTGCCATATGGGTGCTTACAGATATATAATAATCAAGGCATCAATCTCTTAACTTTTACCAATGAAGTTGGAAATAAGCTCATGATGCATATTGTTTTGAAATTCATATACATTTCTTGAATGTGTCTTGAGTTGAAATGCCAATCAAGGCATCAATCTCTTAACTTTTACCAATGAAATTGTAGCGTAGTAAGCTCATGATGCATATTGTTTTGAAATTCATACACATTTCTTGAATGTGTCTTTGAAATATAATATCACGTCTCAAATATTTATAAGGTTAACCATATGAATTGACTTTTGCAATCCCACATTCCATCTGCTTATATTTGTATGGTGTTCAATTGTCCTATCCAAAGCATTCTAAGTAAAATTTTCAATCATCTATTTGCGTCCACATTAGTGGTAAGATGATTTGGCTGTTCATGCAACTGCATTGAACAAAGGATAAATAAGTTAAACTTGGTTTCTTGCAGCATAACATATAATCTAGCCCAAAAAAAACATGGTTGCATAACCTAGCTCACAAAAAAGATGGTTGCATAACCAAAGATTTCGCTCTTGTGTCCAGGTGCAATTTTTGAGCTACAACAGATAACATAGCTCGCTAAAAAGATGGTTGCATAACCAAAGATTTCGTTCATGTCAAGGTGCAATTTTTGGGCTATATGAGCATCAACTATCAGAACTCCATTTGTTGTGAGTAATGGAATTGAAGGAGAAATGCACATCCATAACTGATATGCCATTGAAGCATTCATTCTGTGTTCCATGCTCATCCCTCTTAACTGTTGTAATGCCTGCAGACATCCAGCATTGTGTTATGGGTTAAGAAACACAAATTAAAATTGCAGGATTTCAATGAGTGTTTCTATAATTTTGCATTGACAACATGATGCATTTGAAATAGAGGCCAATAACAGCCAGTCTCTTGTGATTGCTTAATATGAGTAATAGAAACACGCAGGTTGATTATTGCAGCAGAAGTCCTATCAGTCTCATGACATGCAAGAAGAATAACCTGATATAAACGAAAGAAAAAAAGAAAGAAAGAATGTTTTATCATAGATAATTCGTAGTGATTCACAACTTTGCCTACAACCTTAATCATGCACAAAAAATGCTTTCTTTCAAATCCTGATCTTCTAGACATATTAACAACACTGATCTACATGTTGAAATATCAAGATCCTAAGGATTTTACCTCAGCTGAATGTTCTGGCAATCCTCTGCTGGTTCCACATCATTTCGATCAGTTGTATACATATTGGAGTTGCATATTCAATGTCCCAAAAGATTTGAGAACATATACTACTCTTTTGCCTCTTCAAATAAAAAAAGCAAAGACCTGACACCTCCAAATGAACTGTACTTATCGATTTAAGAGCTAACAATAGAAGAAGACTCTAAAGCATGTTTATAGGCCTACGTCCACAATGAGGGAACGAAATATAGCTGTGACGTTCCACGTATTTATACGTCTTTTTAAGTATAAATACGTGACACGTCACTATGAATAATTAATGGCACATTAATTATTCATAAGCTAAGGTTAGCTATGTTAATAATCTATATCTATATATAATAATAAAGCCGTTTTAGGATAGTTTGTGCGCGATCTTGTCCGTTAATTTTATTGTGTATAAAAATATTTATTTTAAGCCGTTCAATAATTAGTTATTATTTTGCCTAGGTTAATGCATGCCCGAAACGACGTCCTATTGACCGGAAGTATGTTTTTGGAAATGCATGTAAATAGGGATCGATTACAAAGCATCCTTTCGGGGGCTTGAACAAGGTCATTTACACTGGTTTTGTGTTGAAGGTTATGTCTATGGAGCGATGGGCATTTTTAGAGAGCACAATGAACTACAATACTCAACAAAGTCTGCGCTTCACAAGGAGACATCAGGTAGGTTTTTTTTACATCTATATAGGTATCTTCATAATCTGGTGATGTTATCGCTTCAGACTTCACCTCTCAGACAGATGCCAAACACATAATTATCATTGTGCTTGCATTGCAGGTCTTGCCACAATCCTTTCACAGGTCCGTTCTTCCAGTCATAAGTTTTCAATTCTAACATTCATATGTTGGCTAGATGGCTTTTATTTATTTCGAGCATGCATTTTCAGGCGATAAGAAGTCTTATTGACAAAGGCAACTTGGATCGTGAGAAACTATGGCAGTATAAACGTAGATGTTGAGGTATGTCTTCATGGCAGTTTTGAACTCCAATCTTGCTCTTGAAAATGTTCATTTCACGCTTACCAAAAATCCAAGAAAATTGCAGTAAATGTGAGTTTACATGACTAGGGGCTAATGACGTCAAGTTTTTTTGAGAGGAATCAAATCTTTGAGACCGGCATTTGTTATTGAGCAATTGCCAGCAGTTAGTGATTCACGATTTGTCAACCACATACCGCGAGTAGCCAATAGGTTATAATAAGCGAGCTCTACATTACACATTCTATCCATAGTTAAACTCTCAAATACAAGACAGGCACACATCATAGAACCACGAGAGATCCTATCCATAGCGGATAGAGAAGAAAGGGCTTGATCGTGTGAGCTGAAAATTCGTGACAAAGTTTAGAAACTTTAAATCTGTAAGATCCTTGATGTTTTTATGCCGGCATCAATGATACCTCCCCACAAATTTCTAGGCTCTGCGCTGCTTGAAATCGCACATTATCATACTCCAAGATGCACAACATAAACAACGTTCATGGAATCGAGAATTAGGACCACGAAAAAAAAATGCGGTTTAAAAATAGTTGGAAGAATTATATGGCTAACGATTTCAAGCGATAAAAGTCATACATCTTGCTATAAGTTAAAAACCTAAACTACACAAAGAACCAAGAAAGCATGATTACAATGACATAGCATAGCCTTGCAGAGAAGTGGCTCCATGATCGTAAAACCCAAACACATGAGCAAGGGGCCGACCCAGATTTAATACCCATCCTGGTAGGCATCCTTTTTGTAAGCATGGTGATTCTTGCATTGCCAATGCCATAGGCGACCTCTGCCGAGTTTTCTCTTAGTTTATGTGTTCCTTCAATGATTGGTGCCGGTGTTTTGCTTGGATTTAGAAGTTCAAATGGTAGCAATATTTTTCAATATAAACCGACATATGACAACATTCTTTGGCACTCCTCCCTTGCACGCCCATCGACCGAGAATACTTAACAATGCGGTTGATATTCGTGGTGACGAATAACCATCTTTGCCACTCTTGACTTAAGCCAAATCAAACCAAACTGGTTCACATTTGGAGCAGGGGACCGGGAATGATGGATGTTAGGCCACTAGCACATGATATTAAAGGCGGTAATCTAAGGGGTGTCGACATTCTTGATATTCATCTTTGGCGAGCTGCTCTGTGGAACCACCTCACCTAGAGGTGAAGAATGTAAGTACTATTGTCTTTCCTATTAGGAATTTTGTGCCATGTTTGTCTTTCTTCTTATGTTTTTCTCACGAAATGTATATTTATTGTCTTTTCTTGGATATCGAGGCATGGGGCAATCAACATAATATGATGGGGAATATTACTACCCATGGGATATTTGAGGCCCTTTGAGTTTGCAAATCCTGCTTTGGTTCTACATCCATGGAACTTTTGAGTCTTTGGTTTTGTTGGTTGGGCAGTTGGTTTAAGACTTGGGAGCTATTCAAAGGTGTGGTTCACCATGAACATCACAACATCGGAACTACCATTTTTGCTTTGGCAACATTGCGGGTATATACAAGAAGGCTATTCTTGTTTTTTCAAACTCTCGGCGATGGTGTCATTCAAGTGCCTCTTGTTTGTATTACAGATCATGTCATTGCTTTTAAGACCTAACAAGGATCATAAATTCAGGTGGTATTGGAACATATACCACCACACCATTGGATATGTGGCTCTCATCCGCATCTTGGTGATATATGAAGGGTTTAACATCCTACGACCAGAGAAAAAATGACAGCATGCGTATACTGCTTTTGTTGTAATGCTAGCATTTGTTAGCTCATATGGACTGCCAGTCAGAGCATAAGAAGAATCACGCAGAGCACTTTGTTGAGGCAAATCGCTTCTCCAAATCACTGTTTATGCTATGTCCAAAATCTTTGTCTCTATGCTTATCTTTGAACGTTTTGGTGCGGGCTTTTCTTTGGAACGTTTGGGTCGTTGACGCATATGGATTTGAATAGTGTCTTGAACATCTGCATCAATAGTTGCCGTAGAAAATGTCTTCTATGGAATATATCTACTTCAGTATGATGGAAGTTTTGGCCTGCAGTAGAAATGTAAGGCTTTGTTTCTAACATTTTTAGCAGGCCGAATTTGAAAAAAGGTTCATATGCAGCCCGAATTCTTTTAGGCTCTATGGAGGTAAACTAGACTTTGTAATTCTTTGCTAAGATAGCATAGCATTTTCTATTTCGTTTATGCTCTTTCTCCACTCAAATCATGCAGCCTGAACTCATTTTCGCTCTATGGACGCGATTCCGCTTCACAAGGAAACGTCAGGTAGGTTTTTTTTACATCTACATAGGTATCTTCATAATCTGGTGATGTTATCGCTTCAGACTTCACCTCTCAGACAGATGCCAACCACATAATTATCATTGTGCTTGCATTGCAGGTCTTGCCACAATCCTTTCACTGTGTGCAAAATCATTATGCAATGCAATTTTGAAGGAACAATTAGAAGTATCTAGAAGAAAAATCAGTGGCAGAGGAATGTTACTATTCTTGACAGGTGCATTGCACCATATTTTTGCAAGGCAATAGCAGATGTCTTCAATTTTGTGAAACACGTAGCCTTTCAATTGTTGCCATGAGAGAAGCTTTGCATATGTATCAATACAAAAATTAGATGAATATGCCAAATTAGAGAAGAGAATAGACAAGAGAAGAATGTCTCCAAGTTTGAACATGTGGCATTGTTCCAGTAGCATGTGATTTTTCTTGATAAGGCCATTATTAATGGAGCAGTACCAAACAACCTGACAAATACTAAAAACAGTTTGACTTGAACCTTAAGATCATAGATCCTATCTTTAAATGCTTTCGTTTTTAAAATATGCTCCAGATTGCAAGTAAAAAGAATCCGATATTCTTTTTTTTTTGTTGCAACACATATGCAGACTCGTATATTGCCTTTCTGAAATTGTTGTTTTGTTGCAAAGTATGGTGCCTATTTATGCAAATAAGAGCTTTATGTCTGACATATTCATGCATTCATAAAATAGTAGACAAGGAATCTTTAAGTTCTCTATTGTGATTGAGACAATATGCCTGGTCTACTAACATACTAAATAGTTGCACTTAAATCATTTTCACATTTACCAACATTAACAAGTGTAAGCCCCATAGCAAGACTCCACGTATTGCCTTTGCTTTAAACAAGTTTATTCTTTCAAAGTCAAATTACTTCTGATCATGCTGCATGTTGGTATGCTAAACCATATCCAATCTCAAATATAGATCATAAACCTACATGGAAGACCTAATACCATATATGGAGAGACTTCTCTAATAAAGCAATTGGACATAATCTACCTGGTCAAAACAATGCAAAAATATCATTAATGACACTCCCATATTCAAGATCCATGAAGAACCACAAATCGAAAATTGCATATGAAGCATTTTTTTCCTTTAGATGCTCTCAGGCTTGAATCCACTATCTTTATTGGTTTCTGAACTTATACTTAGCAAAAAGCCCAGCAACGCTGGGCACTTTTTCTAGTTAAATTATAAAGGTGGAAACCTAACCTAACCCTAATTCGAATTTAAGGCTTAATAATGTTAGCCAACCCGGAGCTGCCACCTGGCCCAAATCGATTGGGCAAGGCAGGGTTTCCATTTTGGACACCCAAATTAGGGCTTTTGTGCCCCAATTCGAATTAGGAGCAATTGGAGATGGAGGAGGAGGAGCAGCAGCCAGGCACCCTTCAGCAAATCGAGATGGAGCCATCCCAAGCCCGTCGGCCGGTTAGTCCGTAGCTTAATTTGTGTTATCTGTAGGGAGGGCGCCCTGTTGGGCACTTATTGTGTGTATTTCTTACGTTTCTCTGTGTTCTCTATGCTTTTTACTGTAGGAACTAACCCTTGATTGCAAAGGTGAGTTCTCCTTATCTACGATTACGTACTTGCTCTTAAATGATGGATTGATAGTTCTTTGCATAGTATTACTCTTGAAATGGGGGAATTACGGGGGATAGAGACCTCTGAGCCCATGTATTGTAGTATGCTCCTAGATAGAGCCCCGTATTATTCCATTAGTTGCGGCTTTGTGTACAAGAGACCACCGAGTCGTGGATGCTATGGAGTGACTTAGCACCAAACAAGGGACCACAGTGGTGAAGTGGGGTGGGGTCTTGCCACGAACATAAAAGGCTCACGAGACTCCCCTGGTGGGCTAGGCGATGGCCTGGTCACGTAGAGGGCGGGTATGGGTCTCGACACTCCACGGGTGTAGAGGTGTGATCCGTATGGAGCATCTTGCACTTTGAGTAGATTTAGGGTGAGTAAGTTCTGATGCGGATGCGGGGGTGCTGATGCGGCACGTATTCTCTAGCTCACCCATGGAACCCTTGTGATCACGGAAGGGGGACGCTTCCCGACCTGCCTCATCGGGGACGGGGCTTCATGAACCCCGTAGTAGGCTCGTGAGGGTGATACCTTGAGTCTGCATGTCGGGAAGGCTATAGTGGCGCCATAGCATGATTGGACTCATCTGCAAAGTGTGCTGGGAGGGGCGGATGGAGTGGACAACCCTAGCCGATGTTCTATGCCGATAGCGCCCGGTTATACCTCAATGCGTTGATCTCTTGAGGCAGAGAGTCGATCCAGTCCATCCTCACGTGAGTCTCAGGAAGGGGGTAGAACACGGGGTTTAGGGTGTTTTCCTTAGGATTAGATGCATATTCTTTGCCGTCAGTACTTGGATGGATGTGCCACCCTTCGTGGTGGTTATTTATATATATATTTATCTTGTGTGCCGACATGTATTCACGCTTCGCGACTTAGGAGCCCCATTGAAGGTGTGGGCGAATGACACCTCCCGTGTCCTTCACGGGCATCTTTCTATAGATGGTCCGGAGTTAGGCGGAGGGCCCCGCTCATGGTGAGCTGATTGCCATGGGAGGGAAAGTCCCCGTATGTATCGTCCCGGGCGCCGTATATATTCGGGGCGTCCGCAGTGGTATCGAGCATGGTTACGGGAAGCCAAACTATTACCTTTGTCCACATACTAACTCGTTAGATCGTTAGCTAGTGAGCGAGGATTTTGGAGTAGTATGAGATTTGGGTGGTGTAGTAGATGTTGTCATGATTGATTTAACGTGGTTTAAGTATAATATTGGTATGTGTACCCGGTGCGAAACCCTAACCCTAAGTGGCGGGCAGGGGGTACCCGGGTGTTGCTGGCGACGGTAGCAACGTCGAGGTAGGGGGTGCCCGCCACCCTATTTAAAAAAAAAAAAAACCGGCCTGAACTAGCAAACGCTAGATCAGCATCTGCCTCGGTCAATCCCTTGGCAGTATTATCATCCTAATATCTAAACTGGGCAAGCCAGTCTAGACTAGTACCCCTTTTCCCAAAGCCTAAATAATATGAAGATCATTATTTATTCACTAGAATCATTATAAATTAGAAGTAATTCATCTGCTACAATATTCAATTCGAATTATGTGCAGTTACATAGACTATAAACTCTATGTACCATAGTTTGAACATTATGCCCAGAACTTGGCATGGATACAATTGAGCCAAAAGGATCTTACCATATGTATTGATCAGTAATCTAAAATAGTTGTCTTACTAAATCACTTTGAATACATAGATCGTCAATATTGCAGCCCATATTCCAATGGACAGACAGCTCCAAACCACTGTCCATGTCTTTTTTCGATATTCCACATCCTTCAAGCTAAAGCCAACTCTAACAGCAAAATAAACACAATTGGAGAAGAGAACCCGTACCTGCAGCCAATCAATACACAATTAGCATGATAATGGTAATTGTGCAAGGGCCAAAAGGTACATTGGGTCTCTCAGTTTATCACTGATCACCAATTGTATCCTTTTGCCCTGAGGTGAACATTAACAAGAATGGAAACTGGAATATCAACGTTTTTAGTATTATAAAGTTCCAAATTAATCTCGAGTTTTGTATCATAATGTATAGGATTTTTAGACATATAGTTCTTCCCAAATCAACCTCAAATGATTGAATTATCCACCTTTAAGTCTTATAATCTCAGCACATAGCAATATATTGTCCATCTAGCATTATATAGAATTATCCCAGAGAAGCATTTTTCACTTTAAAAGCCTCGGTAGCAGAAGGGATGATATGGAAAGATGCAAAAATTGTAGGATAAGTACTTGCTGCCATAAAAAACAGCTTCTACTAAAACTGGAATAACTCTTAGCACAGAGCTCTGTTTTTCTATTAATTATATGTTTCAGAAATGGCATGATATGCTCTATAATTTCAAGAAAAAACAGTCAAGTTTTATCGAGACTTGCTGTGTCAGAATGATGTCTGAAATTCGACTCAAGGATCTAGTAAAATATCAAGCTAGCCAAACATCAAATCTATTACGTGGTGATAGTAAGAGATATAAGCCACCAAAATTCTCAAGAATAGAAGCAAAAGAAGCCCCTTTCATAATTCCACAATTTAACTTAGGTGCATCAATATCAAATTTTAAGTCTAAGCATGTCAAAAAAGTAGGATAAGTACTTGCTGCCATAAAAAAACAGCCCCTACGAAAACAGGCATAACTTTTAGCACAAAGCTCTGTTTTTCTATTAATTATATGTTTTGGAAATTGCATGATATGCTCTATCTTTTCAACAAAACAGTCAAGTTATGACGAATTTTGCTCTGTCAGAAAATGATTTCTGTATTCCGACCTAAATGTAGTATGTCTTGAACATTCCCATGGCAGAAATCAGAAAAATCAAATCATAAAAACCTTTTGTGTTGCCAAGTTCTTGGCATTAGTTTGTCCACATGATTTTGCTCCAAGTTTTGATCATTTTGCCGTCATCGCTATCAAGAATACATGAAATAGAGCTGAGGCTACGCATAGACGGCCTGAAGAAGATTGTAGACTGCAGATTAGAGCAATGGGTCTTTATCCATCGATATGTTCTGCCCCTTTTGGGCGGCCGGTTTGGCGCTATTGGTACTGCCATGCCATCCATCCATCCTGAAAGAACCTTAATTGATTGTCCAAGCAAAATTGCTTAATTAAAGCAAAATAGCTAAAAAAAAAAAAAAAAAAAAAAAAAAAAAAAGACCCTAACCCTAAGTGGCGGGCAGGGGGTACCCGGACGCTCCTGGCGGCCGTAGCAACGTCGAGGTAGGGGGTGCCCGCCACCTCGAAAAGCGCGCTCCGCCACTTTTTCTTTTAAAAATTTTTTTAGGGTTAAAATTTCAAAAAAATTAGTTAAAGGTAACTTTTATTTTTAGACCACAACTCTTTTTAAAAGAAAGGGGCATATTGTGGGATTGAACCCTTGACCTCCTACAACCAAGTCAGCCCCTTTACCAATGGGCTAAGTTCCTCTATCAAGGAATATAATAGTTCTCATTTTATTTATAGTGGCTCTGTTTTCTATTTAAATTAAAAGACTGCCTTCCATAGATTCACGTTGTGGAGGCAACAACTCCACCGGAGCAAGCTCTCTTGCCCATGGCCGCCAGAGTAAGCAGTCTTGCCATAGCCACGGGAGTCGACCTCTCTCGCAGAAGTAGTCGGTGGGATAAGCAAGTAACCATATATAAAGCTAGTATCCCTAGGAATAAACCACCAAATGAAACGACGTAATCTAGCAAGATAAGGCCAACTTGTTATGATAACATCAAATCACTTGGTGGGACTAATTCCGGAATTTAATTAACAATGACAGGGCAACTCTCTAGAATAGCAGCATGTGTTATATCCCTGGATATTCTTTAAGTGACGATAATAATGTCCGGTTATCGGCGTTCCTCGACCTATATTTTTTCCTTTGGTAGATGCCTTGATAACACAATTTCTTCGGCCCTTGCCATGATTCAATCCATACTACATTCATATGCTTTATATTAGACCTTATTCGACGTTATACAAGAAATGTTTTATAGACATAACTGTAATTAACGGTGTCTCTCTCTAGTGTCTAAACCTTGACTCGTCTCATTTCCTAGAGAAAGGATCTCTTCTCGCCCAACCAACTAGGGACTGCCATGCAGCACCCTTCTAGCTGGACCATGGCTTTAATCCTACCACCCTTCACTACTTTTTCTCAATGGTCATGTTCTTTTTGTGGACCATTTCCCCAGACCAGGATACATACCCTGTAATACGTAATGAGTGCTTGTGTTAGACCCCTACAATAGTGTTAACACCTTCGTTCTAAATCAATCCCGGCTACAAACTTTAGTATTACTTTGTGCCAAACCTCACCGCCTATATGGCTGTGAATAATTATCTGCTTTACACGCCAGATCAAATTGTGACCTACCCTCTTTTGGGGTTCTTCCATCTGTATGGGTCCAATGACATCCAACTATTGTTGGCTATCCTCCTTTTAGGATATCTAGATATGATCCGGGCAAAGTATTTCCAACCATTATTTTAATGCCTAAACGTCCTGAAGTCCGCAAATGAACTTACATATTCCAAGGGATTATGTGACTATCCCGAAGGACAATACCACACAAAGACCTCGCAAGCTAGGCCTCCTCTATCCAGAGATCTTGTCTTCAAGTCTCTGAGGGTTCCTTATATGTCCTCATGGACTTTGCCAATATGGCATGACGTATAAATGCTACCTACCTATCTATTTAATTATTAAAAATGTCTTTGGTAAATTCAATTCACCATCTTGTCCTAGGACATGGAAGTCTTCTTCCTTAAGTCATACATCAAATCTTTAAAGAGTTTTTCAGCTCTTTTACGCCTTTCAAGCCGCGGTATATCTTTGCATGTTAGCAAAGACTACCCTTCATGTTAGACAATAACCTTTCTACCCAGTTGCTAAACATCTTTAATAAGGGTCCTCAAGTATTCCGACCCTTACGCTGCTACTAGCGCATACACAACTCACCGTTTTGTTGTGACCTTTACTCGATAGAGTCACCAATCCAATTACTCCTTTCGTATTCATTAATCGTCTTGTGGCTTCTAAGCCGCTATTATATGTTCCCTATATTGTTGACCCACCTATCATTGGGGGTTATGATTCAACATTGTTCTACATCCTCCAAATGTTAGTTATTACATTTCTCTGTCATGATGTTATGTTGTTGTTACGGCATTCCAAATGACTTGGCATCCTCATTTAAGCCATAGTCATGGCCTAAAAAGCGGTCACCGCCGTACTAATCCTAAATTACCCGGAGTCATCAAGGTGTCTACCGTATTTTTATCGTCTTCCTACAATACCGAGGCATTTGATATAACTTTGGACTTGTATCCATGTTCGAAGTCCTGTATATTCTGACTTACACCTCCATGTAACCCATGCTTTTCACCTCTGCCTGATCCAGGTATGGATCATGTGGGAAAGATAGTCTTAAGTGTCTATGCAAGACACATTTGGACTTCTAGCAAGTAACTGCTATTTGCTACCTATCCTGGAATTGTACTATTTTACCATTCAACCCCCTCATCTTAAGCTTCATTCTAGTGGCGTTGACATTTATTTCAAGTGCCAACTTCACGACATCATACCTTAGCCTACAACGGGGTGAATGTTGTTTGCTCATCCCCGAACATACTCTAAACCCTTCATCGGTAACTTTGGGATACACTCGTCTTTCTCTCCTTGTGTCGCCACTTAGATTACCTCTCCAGCATGTTTATCGTATGTGTACATGCTATGTACATAACAAACATATATCCTCATCCCACAATGCTAGAGCTCTGCTCTAACTTAGCTGAAATGTAACCTTCGTAGTTCTTATGATGTGCCTGTACCACCTACTTCCCAAATGGGCAGGGGCCAACTCTATGTTGGACTTGTACATGCTGATGTATTCACATGTGCGGGCGCCGATAGCGATGACGTGACACGCCCATGTATAGAGGGTTGCCGATGGCCCGACTTTTCGATTTTATCTTACCTACATGTATTTACCTTCTTGTTACGGTGATATTTGATATCGGACTTCGGTCCTTAAACCTTTTTATGATAAGTATGTCAAATGCACCTTGGTGCTTAAACTCTTCTATGTTTTAAGCTTTCATGCTATTACCTTTGGAAATAAGGAAACCTTCCTTTTTATGTATACTTTCTTCTATTGCAGTTTTCGATTAACCGTCATTTGTTTGACTAACCCCAATCAATGAGGGACGGCATTATTTCTAAGAGGGAAGAATGTGGCGTTCCACGTATTTATACGGTATAATTATAAATAAGCCGACCGCGTCACCCAATAAAGGCGCCACCATGGAGTATCTTAACCTAAGGGGTTGACCTAAAAGGGATTAATTTAAACTTATGGTACTTTAACCCCATACATAAACTATAATTTTCCCATGGGATTATGCCATAGTTCCAAAGGTTTCTACCATAGTCCAAGGCCTTTTATAAAGGTTCCTTCAGTTAATTTGCGTTTCGCCATGTTTTGTCACACCTAACCTATTTTTCTTAAGTTAGCATGTCAACCTCAACTTTTGATCCCTTTGAATGTTGTCGTCTTTGGCTCCCTCATAATGAAGCGGAGGCACTAAAACCTCCTGGTCTTCTAATAGGAAAACCCAATGTTTCAATCTTCGTTAGTAACTGCCATATGATCATCCAATTCCTTACCCTCTTAAGAGTTTCAAAGTCATAATCTCTAACGGGTCTATGCCGCAAGGCAACGGATCCTCCAGCCTCTACTTCCGTACCTCCAATTGTCCCCCCCGAGTAGGGTAACTCTTAGGATATATGGACTACTGGTCTCGTCTTGATTTTTATCGGGACTTGAAATTGCTATGTATTGCCCTCTTCTCGGTTATCCCTAAAGATGTAATCACCAAAGTCGTCGTACTCCTTCTTCTCTTCTATCAGAGGGACGCGATTCGATCCATCTTTTTATTCCTAAAACCAAATAAATGCTCTCAGCTTATAACCTTGAAGTAATTCATTCGTATCTGGAACCTTTGAATAGTTAACCTCTCATTATCGGTTATTCTAATACCGTTCCAACCATCCTCGGGATGTTCTTCAATGAGACGTCACCGTATATGCTAGACTTACTCTAGCTATTTTCACTGATTTAACCTGCATCAACGTCACAGATCGTCCCTGACTGCCTTCCCGATTCTGAGGCAGAACCGCCGGCCGAAGCTGACCCAGAACCTGGTGAAAATTCCACCCCTTAAATTTTACATTATGCATCTAAAATGTACTAAAAGATCATACCTAAAACGTCTTTTGAAATGCGATTTGTGTTGAATAAGCTACTTGCATATGCACTGACTAATGTTTTCTACCACAGACAATGACATTGGAGAAGATAATATATCATTAGATGCGTCTGAGCAGGCCGAATCAGAATCAGAATCAGGTAAAATTCCACCCCTTAAATTTCTATTTGTTGCTCCATATGAATCTAAAATGTTCCCACAGGTCTATAAGGTTAGATTCCATAAATTATCGGACTCTCTAGTGTAAAGGGAGAGTCCGATAATTAAGTTATCACTCCTAGGAGTGATAATAGTTATCAGTAGTTTTCAGCCCGATAAGGTGGTTATTGGTCTTTGCCTTGGCTGATAACAAAAAATGCATGGCCTCGGTTGTACGTCCTCGGCCAGATATTTGCACGTAAGGCCTCGATCGGCCTTCGGCCTTTGCGGGCCTCGGCCTTATGTGCAAATATCTGGCCTCGGACGTACAGCTTCGGTCGCGCATTTTTGGTTATCAGCCTCGTTAGACCGATAACCTTACCTTAAAAGTCTGTTAAAAAAGAATTTGTGTTGTTTGAGTTATAGTTGTTTGCATAGGCTCACTGATAATGTTTACTGATAATGTTTAACTTACAACAGATAACGACAATGGAGGAGAAGGTAGTACAACATCAGATGAGCTTGAGGGATGTACAATGGACTTGGTCCCTATAGCAATAAAAAAATGTGTAGAGAACATTGCAAAGCGATCTGGTAAGAGCCCCGCCGCTGCGAAAAAGATGGGCAGGATAGCCAAGATTGTTACCAAGGCTGCAATACATATTATATGTAGGCTTGTGAGAGCAGGTTGTTGTGCTTGTTGTGGTTGTGGTCGTTGTGGTTCTAAATCTGAGGAGGTGGATTGTTGTCAGATCGCCATCGCGGTGGTGGTCTCCATTAACGAGGTATCAACAGCCATCATTGCGGTACGCGCTCTCTGTAAGAAAGAAGCCTCGTCCACATCCATAGAGAAAGATCCTCGTGCTGCAAAATTGTCATCTTCTGATGGCCCTTCGGTTCGGGCTCTCTCTACGAAAGAAACCTCGTCCACACCCATACAAAAAACTCCTCCTGCTGCAAAATTGCCATCCTCTAATGGTCCTTCTACTGCAGAATCAACAGCCTTCCTGCTGCATAATCATCAGCCCAGGAGAAGGTCGCGGTTGCAAAAATCACAATCAACAGCCCCAGTTGCAGTTGCAGCTTCCATCTCAGAATCAATAGCCCAAGAAGATTCCACCTGAACTACATTACTGTTATATACCTTGTTCCACAAACATCCATATCCAAGTTAACAAGGTATTGAAGGTTGCCCTTTGAATGACCTTAGAAAGAGGTTGGTGGAGCTCGTTATGGTTCAAGTACTAATCTGAGTACTAATTATGGTTTGAAGAATTAAATTGAAATTTAAATGTGTATAAGTCTTTTATATTTTTTAGTTCCTGTGTAACAGTGTAAGTCCTTTTTATTTTATTTTTAATTAGTTCCTGCAATGAGGCTGATACGATTCATTGTCTATGGGGAACTAAACAACTGATTAACAGTATCTTAATTGAAGAACAAGATCCAAATGCTTTATTTATCTCAGATAAATAATTTGAATTACACGGTTAACCACCCAACCGGGTCCACAGGGTTATGGCAATGCAACTGGCAACTGGGTTATGGCAACTGGGTTATAGATCTCTGGCTACTCCGCGTAGGTCTTGAGCAAAACCAACATCCCGCCTATGAAATAAGAAGGAACCTCCTCTTTGTTAATTATTCTTCACTCATAAGAAGAAAGCCCCTCGGCACTAATCAGGGATTTCCTTGGGATCAAATGGGGTCAAAGGGTCGATCTTTATCTGATCTGGTCGGCCTCTCCTTCTCAAGCCTCAGAATGAATGCAGGTCCCTGAGGGTATGCTGATAAGCAGGAATCGACCCAATGCAAGAATCGGCAAGTCTGGGCCGATGATCAGCCAGCTCCTGCAACAACCCGGAATTGCTCTGATTCGATCCGTCAATCTTCTAAGGTGAGCATGGGTCTGCCCAATAATCAATCCGCCACTCATCTCTGTGATCCTGATGCCGGGATGATCGCCCACGATCCTTCTGCTGTCTAAGATTTACTGTTCCAGGTCGCTCCTATGTAATTTTGTTAACAGGTTCATGCCTCTGTTTTATATCTGCCCCTGTTATATATTAAAAAGGCAAGCCCTTTGTAAATATCCCATTGTCCCCTTTTTCTATATAAAGACATAACGTATTGATGATAGATGGCCCTTTTTTTTATATCACGACCCCATCCTTGTAGTGCAACCACCAATAATATAATATAGATCCCTAGGTGTAAATGTATCCCCTTTCAAGCCCTTGCCCTATAAACTTCCACGATTTTGGTTTTGTATTTGGAATTCAGTGGTGTGGGGTAAGAATTGACTGGTGTATTGTATTCAAAAGCGTATAATTTGAGGCATTTGAGGAGCTTCATGGCGTTTAGATGTCCCTTTAGGAATCAGAACGAATTTCCCTGGGCTTTTGCAATGTCTGGAAATAGAATGAAGAGGTTGTCTGGAAATAGAATGAAGAGGTTGTCACGTGATGATTTGTCTGGCGAGGTCTCAGACTGGGCAAGTTTGCTCTCTTTTTCTGTCTTCTTCTTGGAAACCTAGATTGAAACGCCAGCAGATCCGTTGTTGCATCACCGGAGCTTGAGTTATGCTGGAATATGAGGTTAAAAGCTGCATCACCGGAGCTTGAGTTATGGCTGCCGACCAGGATATCCAGCAGCTAGGCTTTTCTCAGAAAAGATGCCGCTATCTATTTTTTAGGGCAGAGCAGGAGCACCGCAGAGCAAAGCAGCGCAGAGCAGAGCAGAAGGAGGGGCGACCTTAAGGCGGGATAAAAATATCTTGCGGGAGAGTAGGCAAAGCTGTTGCAATTTGATTGATGGATCCCATCTGATTGCTCTGCCGGTCTGCATGGTCTGCCGGTCTGCATGGTCTGCGGACCTTCTCTTCAGTCACCATGAGTTCGTTAAGTGGCAAGGCATTTTTTATGGAGACCTTAGGAAATGGCAAGCCATTTTTTCTCCAAAAAGATGCTGGCCGCTGATTTGGCATCGTACCCAGGATATGCTCCAGATCCACGGCTGCGATTTAACCTCGCAAACCTAACCTAGCAATAACACATTAACATGCAATGTTTGCCATACTTTGCCATGCCACATAACCCCGTCGTCGTGGACCACTCTCCCCGTGCTTGACTCCGTATCAGAGGCCTTCTGCTAAGTGTATGGAAAGGATTCCTTCTTTTAGTGGATGACGAAGGTATTCGACTATTCTAACTTGTACTTTCTAATCTTATAATATAAAGTGGTAACACATTCTTAAAAAAAAAAAAAAAAGTTAATAAATAAATAAATCTAACTTTGACAACGCACATGCAAAGAATCTAGATCTCATCATGGTCTACAATTCAATTATGTCATTCAGTTAACTACCTACATGGCTCTAGAATGATCTGAAACCTCATTACACATAGGAGTTATGTTATTTCTCTGGGGTAGCTTATTTATTGCAAAGTTAGATTGTTTTTTCATGAATAGCGGAGCTTCATTGATTATTTCTAGGCTATGGTATGTTTATGTGTTTGATGTATTGAGATTGAAATGTGCATGGTTGATTGATAATCATAGGGAGGACGGAAGAGAATTTTACAAATTGGTTGGAACAAGCCCAACCATGGCGTACATATAGGTGCAACTATAGCTCTTCATATGAGACGTGCCTTTTGCTAAGATCACCAACTTGGCAGTTTGCTCAATAGCTTACTAAAGCTGAATAGGTTACTATTGAAAATATTTTTTCTTCTTTCGCCAAATTCTTGACATCTCGGTCCCACGCATTTCTTAAATTTGCCATGCATTCTTAAGCTCAGATCTAGAGCTTCGCCTTCAGGTCTATGGGTTTGAGTGTTTAGGATGATAGATTAGCCTCTTATCACACTTGTAGATCAAGTAATTATTTGCTAACTCTAGTGTCCAATAGTAGAATACTCAAAATTGTCCATAACTACTCAATTTTAGCCAAATATATAAGTCTCTTAGGATATGCAATTCAATACAATCACCATATGGCAAGATTCACTTGAGTTTCTATGAAATAATTCAACCTGCTCTTAACTAGAACCATCTTGATAGGCTTGAAGCTGCTTATCTCTAGATGAACTAGAGGCAACTGCTATTCTCATTAACATAAAGAATTTAAACTTGTAGACTCCTTAGATCTAGTAGACTCTATAAACCCGATTTCGGGAACATTGAGGATGCATGATTATATTATACTGCATTTCTCTCCATTAATTTTGCATTCGAAGATAATAAGGCAAGATACTAAGTCCTCATTCGTCCCCCCTTGCTGAGTATACTTACTTATTGCTACTTATTTACTTTTAAGACCATTAATAATTCAGACTTGGCTTACAATTCAAAAGTCGTCTTCTTCTTTGGACATAGCCACTGATCCCTTTAATCTCGGATCAATCTTCATGAGATCTGCAAAGCTATAGTTGCTTGGTACTTGAACATATTTTCTTTTTTCATCACCATTCTCTCACAGATTTGTTTGTAATTTTGATCTGTCACGTCTGCAATAGTCTCAATCTTCAACTGGTATTGTTTATTGCATTGTGAAAATAGGCCTAAACTAACCTCTGTTCTTTTGCACTTTACCCACTCTCAGAATATAGGCTTTCCAATTTGCTAAAATTTTGCAATTTATCTGAGCCTATCACTTGCATCTGGAACTAACTATGGTTATCTGCTCCAATCTTTTGAAGCATAGCTTCTACAAAGCACTCTTCAGGAGATATATGTTGCTTCAGAATCCATAAAACTTTTCTTTTCTGCAACAATTTGTCTCTCAGAGAAATACAAGGCATTCACCTTATAGTCATTTCTAAATAGAAATTTTTCTGCGCCAAGTTCTTTGGCCTCAACAAGAATTGCAACGGCTCTATACTCGAATTTAATTGGAACCCTTTGATATCTGCACCTACAAATTTTCACCTTCATCTATGCAAGAATAAAGTTTGCAGGCGTGCAATTCTTCATAATCTGTGAAGCTTGAATAAATATATGCCAGGCTTCTCTATTCAGCATGAAGTCTTCAGGAAGCCTTGCATGAAGACTCGATGAATTCTCTAGAAGGGCGTTCTTGGAATCAAAATGTTGGAGTCCCTTTGATAATGTTGAATCATCTTTAATGCCCATGAATGAATGTGACACACCTAGGAGTTGTTGGTAAGAAGATACTTTATTTCTTATGAATCTTAGGCATCTACACCAAAATTAAGGAAGATATTTGAGAAAAATAGAAAAGACATTTAGATTTTAGATAGATAGAGGAGATATTTTGGTCTTGTTTAGAGAAGTAGATAAAATATTTGCTATTCTTAGAAAATCGATTAGTTTAAAATGTCCTGTACAAAAAAATACTCGAGTTTGTATCTTTGTTCTATGCCTAATTGCTACTGTAGAAGTAAGGAAAACCGACATGGCGGGTAGCATGCACCAATTTCTTGCCCAGGGGATGCAGCTAAGCTAACATCGTCCGCATAGGGTTAGAAGAAACCCCTCTGTATACGCATTTCCTCGTAGAAAACCCCCTCTCGTAAGGCCTTATATTGCCAAAACCTTTGCATCCATATGATACTTGTACAAGCATTTTCATTAGTGAAAAATGTGCATCCCTTATCTTATTTCAAATGTATGAGAAAAATATATCTAACAGTGTCAAAACCCAAATCCAATAATCCCTCTTCGCATCCAGAGATTAAAAGAAGCCCTCCTATGTAACGGGCCCGTGGTAGACTACTCGAGTATTCGATCCTTGAATGTGCCTGTGGGGCGTTCCCGAGACACCGGCATAAATGAGTAGACGTGACTACTCATGAACGTCTAGACGGTTTTGCCCAGTTGGTTAAGGGCATGTCGATTAGGAACGTTACATTTGGTATCAGAGCAGGGCTCGAGTTCAAGTCTCTATGGGGGCAAGTATGACCCGAAATACCGTTGGATGGTAGGTCATGACTTGGTCTATGATGCTCGAGGACGAGCATAGTTCTAGTGGGAGAGATTGTAACGGACTCATGGGAGACCGCTCGAGTGGATCGTCCTCGAGCATAGTTCTAGTGGGAGAGATTGTAACGGACCCATGGGAGACCGCTCGAGTGGATCTTGGTGTCGCGTTCCCAAGACACCGGCATAAATGGGTAGAAGCGACTACTCATAAACGTCTAGACGGTTTTGCCCAGTTGGTTAAGGGCATGTCGGTTAGGAACGTTACATTTGTTATCAAAGCAAGTCTCGAGTTCGAGTCTCCATCGATCCCTTGGTAACCACCCAGTCAGTGGTATGCTGGTTAAGCCTTGTGATGTTCGAGGACGAGCATAGTTCTAGTGGGAGAGATTCTAATGGGCCAATGGTAGACCGTTCGAGTATTCGATCCTTAAATGTGCCTGTAGGGCATTCCCGAGACACTGGCATAATGAGTAGAAGCGACTAGTCATAAACGTCTAGATGGTTTTGCCCAGTTGGTTAAGGGCATGTGGTTAGGAACATTACATCTTATACATATATAACTCCCCCCTCATGACTTTGTATGGTATGAAATGCACGAAAACTATACTTGTTTATGATGTATAAGTATATTTTTATAAATAATAAACCCCCTAAAGGTCACTCATTAGGTTGTGTGGCCAATATAGTATGAACTCCCCTTGATTTCTTGGAGGCTAAGAAGGCTTGGAACCATCTTGTCAAATTATTTCTGGAAAAGCTTGCATGTTCTTTTTGTTTGCTTATACAGTAGATGGTTTACATTATTGCCTTTGTTTCTGTCTTCTAATTCTTGAAGATAAAGCAGGCTACCCTTCCTTCACTTTAAGAACTCATTTGGAGTTTTGCATATGTTTGCAGAAGTCTGAGATCTACCCAAATATCCTGTTGAATTGATGGTCTTGGCATACCTATCCTCTATTGACTTTCCTGAAATCCAGCCCTCTATAGGCTATTTCAGGCTTTAACCCTCACACCCGCCACATTTTTGTGCACAGACTTCGTACAAGAACTTTCTCTCGATATGTTTTTAGCTTTCAAATATAAGTTTGCGCGTTTTAATTAATCAACAACATGTATAGTTGGTTAGACTTTCTCGTTGTCTTAGAGACCAAGGTTCAATTCCACTTTCAAATCTATGTTTTGTCTAAAAACCTTTTAACCTTAAAAAGAAGGGGCTATGTAGTGTATTTTCTTTTTAGCATATACTTGGTTGAACTAATATAGACTTTTAACCCTTAAAAAAGGGGAGTCAAGGGCTGAAGTTGGTCAAGGGCTTAACTTAGCAGGGCTAATTGCCTCGAATGCCTTACGTATAGCTGAAGAAAGACATCCTCTTAGCAAAGGTGTCAACTTCTTCACATAATCACTGTGAGCTTTCTCTTTTCTACAGAGTTTTTGGTTTTTAAGTGTTGTTTCTTAGAATTACTTCAGATTCTATGCACATCTAGCTGTGGAGCATAGTGGTCTAGTCCTTTATGCACAATCATATTGGAGTTGAAGCTATTCAAGATAACAAAAATCAGAGAAGTGGAGTTTGAGTTCATTCTTCCTGAGTGTACAATAGATCCATATATGATATTTCGAGATGAGGTGTTTCAAGAAGATATGCTAGAGGTGCAAGAAGTTGTGGACTGCCTATATCACGACCAGTGTGTTATCTTCAACCGTGTGATCGATGAGCACGTGATGTTGGAAAAAGGACGGATGTTTTTTTTTTAGGGTGGAGGCGGCTCGGGAAAACGTTTTCTTTTTAACACCATGTTGTCTTACAATCGTGCCAAAGGTGCAAAGGTATCATTGCACTTGCATTTGCTTCTTCAGGAATTGCATCCACTTTATTGAAGGGTGGGCGCACTGCATATTCAAGGTTCAAGATACCGATAAATATAGATGAGACATCAACTTGCAATATTCCAAAGCAGTCGGAGCTGGCAAAATTGATAAGAGCGACTCGCATGATTATACGGGATGAGGCTCCAATGATGCATAAATATATTTATGCAGCACTGGATAGGACGCTCCGTGAGGTGTTGTCATGTGACAAATTGTTTGGGGGACTCATTGTTGTTTTGGGAGGAGATTTTCGCCAGGTTCCACTTGTGGTTCCACGAGGAAATCCGCCCAAAATTGTGCATGCTTCCTTGAAATGCTCTTACATATGGGATCATGTCGAGGACCATAAGCTAAACATAAATATGCGAGTAATGAACAATGTAGGAAGAGATGTGAAAGAGCAAAAGGCATTTGCAGAGTATCTCCTACAAGTTGGAGATGGACTTGAGACCACGTTTCCCAATATTGGGTCGGACATAATACATCTTCCAGAAGAGATCTGTGTAAAGTCCCAGGACTTAAATGACTTGCTAGCTATGACATTCCCTGATGTTTCAACTAATCATAGAAGCGTGTCCTATTGGGTGCAAAGGGCAATACTTACGCCACTGAATGAGGATGTAGATGAAGTAAACAAGAGGATGACAGAGTGGTTGCCTGCTGTACCTATCGATTATTACAGTGCTGATCAAGCTGTTAACGAGAATGATGCAGGGGTCTATCCTATTGAATTTTTGAATTCGCAAACTCCGAGTGGGATGCCTCCACATCAATTAACTTTGAAGGTTGGCATCATTATCGTGTTATTGAGGTCTGTTTCTATATGTACTCGCCTCATTATACGTTCATTGGGAAGACGTGCTATAGATGCCGAGATTGTCACTATAAAGAATATTGGAAGCAGAGTGTTCATATTTCGAATACCTTTGGTGCCGAATAATGCACCATTTCAGTTCGAGCGCATACAATTTCCATTGCGTCCAGCTTTTGGTATGACAATCAACAAGTCCCAAGGCCAGACAATGAAAATGGTTGGTTTGTATTTACCAAATCCAGTATTCAGTCACGGACAACTCTATGTGGCACTCTCGCGAGCTCAAGGAATCCAAGGCATAAAGGTACTCATTCTGTCGAAGGATGGAGATGCTTCTGCAAATATTGACAGATCGAGATATAGAACAAATATTGTATACAAAGAACTCCTCTAAGTGTGAGTCTAATACTTAAAATCACTACTTCTAATTTCTCTTTGTTCTCATTGATATATTCTATTTTTTTTCTTCCTTTCATTTTTTATCTTACTTACTTACTTACTTCTTCATCCATGTAGATGGTGCGTATTTTAATCCTGTGGTATGTCTTCGGTCACCATGTCACCAAATGCCTAGAGGGTGACAGGAGTTACCACATCTCCCGTGTTACTTTTATCATACGCGCTCTTGGGTCATGGTATGATTGGGAACAAAAATACCACGCTCATGTACATGGTGTAGCAAGCGTAGAAATTGAGGAGCTCATTGCAAAGCTCAAAGAAATATCTTGCACTGACGAGGTTGTTAAGTTAGAGCACTTTATCCAACTGATTGATGACTTCTTATTTGCTCAAGTGTTCCCAAGGAAACATTGTTTACGCAGATGTGCTTTGAGAGAGTACATGTATCTATTTATTGGATATTATAGTGTTTTGGCTAACCTTATGAGTTTTGAAAACTTTTTTTTTATTTCAGGCAATTTTTCCGGCCCCTTTCCCCTCTCATATGTGTTCCTATTTGTTAGCCTCCACTCCTGTAATGGTGGTTTAGATCCAGGTAAAGCTAATCTAATGAGCCATCATTATTGTGGCAGGATGCCCACCATAGCCGGATTCATTCATTTCGCCATTCCTAAAAATCCTCTTCGAGCATACAAAAACCCTACTGTGGAGCGGACTCTGGCGCCTTGCATCATGGCATGAGTGCAGCCAAAGGGCGAATTGTTGTGGTGTTTCAGTGATCGCATCAGGTAAGAAAACATTTTTGGTATATAAACTTGAAGTTTTTCGCAGAAAGAGTGTTCATTTTATAGCAGGTCGTGAGCCAAAAGTTTGTTGCACAGGCAATTTTTCTTTCTAGGCCATTTGCAATACCTATCTCAGCCTTATAACATCTGAATCTGGATTTGTTTGCTCAGTCTTAGGCTTAAATTTGTGTGCAAGATTCTCTTTGCCAATATTTTCTCTGCCATCTTTGCATCAGCAGAACCTTCTAAGCTTTCGAATATCCAAGCAGTGGAGTTAAACTCTTTTCTAACTGCTGCATTGAGTTGTTTCCTGCTAACACAAATGCAAAAATTGGCATGAGTCCTTTTAAACGTTACAATTGGCATCATATAAGTGCATTCCATGAGAGAACATTTTATCTCTAACTTTTAAATAGTTATCTTGCATTTGAGACTGGAAAAACATGCCCCCATGTTTTTACATCACTTACAGTCTAAGAGGATATGCTTTCCGTTTTGTTCATTCCCCTCTAGCTGGAGCAAGTTATTTGTTTAACACAGAGGTTAGGTTGCTCTGTGCATGTAAATGTCCTCTTTCTACTTCCTTATATTTTGACTTTGCTTCTGCTCAAAGCTCTTCAAAACAATCTGTGAACAAAAGAATCCGTGAAAGCTCTTCTGAGAAAATCCGTGAATAAAAAAATCCCTGTGCATGTTTACCCCTGTTTTGATTTCTGCTTTAATGGGTTACAGAGTTGCCCTGTTTTTATTTCAGATTTCTTTTGCGATTTGCCCTGTTTCAACTTCAAGAAGTCTACTGTGATTTAGCCATTTCGATTTTCAACATCTGCTCAATAATAGTCTGTGGTTCTTGCATTTCGTTTTTGGATCTTGCAAAGGCATTTCAATTCTAGTTTTTGCATTTCGTTTTTGGTCCTTGCAAAGGCGTTTTTGTCTCTCATTTATATTAAGCTAATTGAATGGTGTATCTGGAACTCATTTATGTTTCTGTGAAATCATACATGACCACAGGATATGTGACTATCTTCTTCCACTTGAGGTATAACTTGAAGGTCAAGTTATAGACGACTCCCATTTGAACTCCAGCAATTTGGCGTAGCCAGAACGTAAGATATTTTATTTTGTTTTCCATGTTTGACGCTTCTGTATGCTTTTGTGACCAGCTGATTCTCTGCAACTTCTGCTGCTGCATCTTCATCTACAAGGTCTTTCTTCTACTCTACTATATATATTCTTCTCTTTTGTCTCATTGTTACCTTAAAGACTGTTTGTTGCTATGGTTATTATCAAAATGTTACCACGTGGAAATAGACATAGTGCATTCCAATGTCAAACAATTGCATAGGCTTGAAATATTTTCAATTTAATTTTTTATGGAGCTAAATGTTTTGCCAAACATATGACATATCAACCTGATCCTATCACATGAACATATTTGCTGAAAACTTCCAGAATTGAGGTTTTGAAAATTGGGAATACAATAATAAAATTGTAAATGATTGGGTCACTGTAAAACTGATCATAAAAGCTAACCCTTTTCAGCAATAATTATGTACTTGCCACATGGACTTTTTGAGTTGATATGGTGCCATATTGTTTTCTGCAGGTTCTGTTTGGATTATCAAGGCAAGAAAGCAACAACAGACAGACATGTACAAGCAGCATATCATTTGGAACAATTCTGGAGAATAAACAGGTAGATATGTTTGTTTTCATATTCCTTCTTTATGACAGATTTGCATTTGAATAAGAGCACTTAATTTTAGCAGCAAGAAATAAATCAGAAGCATAAAAGAATTTGTTAGCTTATCAGTTCTAATTGGAAATACTGAATTTTCTTAAGCTATAATGCATCTTTAACCCGTATGCAAGGGGACTACGAATAGAATAGAATAGTGTGTATCTTGGTACTTTTTCTGTTTCCAGTGGAGTGTTATCTATTCAATCTATTCTTCTTTCAATATTGTCATTGTATCTGGCAATATAATTTTGACAAGGACAATGGTGTATATTGTAACGGAAGAAACACCTCATTGAAGCACTCCTTTTCCTAGGAATAGCACTTTAAAGCAAAAAGCAGTTGTATTGAGCCATAGGGCAGAGGTTTTCGCTCAGTGTTAAGACTCTGGAATATCTTGATTCTTGGCATTAGTTCATGTTAGATTTGACAAATTCGTGCATGCTTCTAAGGATATGAGATGATTCAGGACTGTGAAGATTTGCATGCAGGTTAGCTCGCGCTTTTGGGATACGCTTCACACTGGGCCCTTTTGTCGTCGTTGCTTGTTTGGCAGTTTTTTATGCTAGAGGCGAATTTGGATTTCTAAAGTGGGTTATGCTTTACTTCTATTGGAGATAAATATAGAAGGAAAGTCCATACATTCATTTATTTATATTTGCATCAATTAGACCTTTTCCTTATTATTTATAGATTCAAACCATCATACCATGCCATTAATCCATCTAGCATCAGTCATGTGATGTCATGAATATAATGCCTGACTTAATTCCTGAGACAATCTTATTAAAGTGTCTATTACCTAAATGCTTTTGCATTTCGAAATATTTAAGGATCAATTTTTTCTGTGCCCTTTGGTCTTCAGATATATTGATTTTTTGGCTCATTTTGCATTTTCTCTTAACGAATATGTTGGCGTGTAGCATCTTTAGGATTTTATCACAGGAACGCTTTTCTTTGGTCGGCACCTGGTGGAGATGATCTCAGAGAGTAAACGTAGGATTACAAGGGAATCTATTGTGCAATCTTCGGCCTGGCATCTAGGAACGTGGGCCTCCAACCCATTTAATCTGTTCTTTTTCACAGCCTCTCTTCAGCCGAATCCAATTTCTATGGTTCTTTAAACTCTCTAATTTTACACGTTGGAAAAAACTTTTCCAAATAACTGGAAGTATATTGAGGCCAAGTAATGCCTACACCATGGATTTAAAAGTGAATATTTGAGAGATCTTTAACCTTTTAAGGGTTAAAGTTTCAATAATTTTGCAATTTAATGGCATGATTGAAATAATTTTATTGAAGTATTCGTCAAATATTACATTCTGTTTCATACACGCATTTTTTCATATCATATGATAAAGATTGACGACCTATTGTAAAAAGACGACCATACATACAATTGTTGCTTCTCCAATATTCTTAGCTTATCATCTTAAATATTATACCTAAACTTAGACTCTACAAGAAATTTATCGCGGCGGCCGAGGCCGCCGCGAACATTTCTCTTCCCAACTGATTCACTATTGGTTGAATTGTAGTAGTTAGGCCTAATATAAGTATGGATGTTCGAAATCTATTCCAGTCCGAGCGATTGCAAACAGTAACTAGACATTTTTAAATAATTGTTCCCTATGTTAGCTAATGTTTTATATACTAGTTGTTGGGGGCACGAGTTTAGAACACTTTTAAATTAATAGTTTTTAAAGTACTTTTAAGTACTAAGGAAAAAAACTGAATTAAACTGAACTGGTCTTCCTTAGTACCTTTTTTTAAGGGGATTTTTTCCTTAGTTTTCTTCATTCTTACTCTGAACTGCAGAATGGGTCCCAAAATGTACCTGGAGATAAAAAGGACTTGAGTCATAGCAAAAAAAAAGCTACAGCTTGAGTTACGACAGGAACATATTCAATAAAAATTTGCCTCTGGTACAGTAATTGAAGAGCCCAATCTGGAGAGCGAGCAAATTTCTGATCGAATTCGGCCAAGCTGGGCCTGTAACTTCCATTTGATCTTAGTTTCTTGGTAAGGCGAACAGTGGGCGAATCACATTGAGGAAGTATGCTTAAGAAGGTAACAAAATAACAGAGAAGGCGGCGGCATTTCTGATACCCAGGAGACTTTCTTCAGGTTAGCATCGACATCATATGCTACCAGGAGTTGTCAGAATGGTTCTCCTCTGCCGAAGAATTCTTGCTTTGCTTTGGCATTTTGTGACCCAAAATCAGGAAAAATTCAAGGATTCTAATGCCGAATTCCTCTGCCCAATTTGTTTACAGGTGAGCTTCTGCATTTAAACATCTCGGCATTATTTCTCTTTGATTTCTTCCCTGCTTTGCAACCTCTGCACAACATATTTGTCAAAAATCTTCATCTCTGGCCGATTTCATTCAGTTTTGAGCATCTGCCTACATTGTTTTTCCGATTGATTCTTTGTTTCGAGAAATTGAGAGTATTTTTTTGAGCAATTTGTAATCTACATTGAAGCATTTGAATGAATTTTTTGAAGGATAATTCAGATTAGAGCAAGATTTGTTGCGTGCAGGAGATGCAAGAGGGAGAAAAGGCCAGATCTCTTCCGCCATGTCTACATACGTTTCACATGAATTGCGTAGATAAATGGCTATGCCGCCATAGCTCGTCATGAGGCGTGCCCTATTCTTCCTCCGCCATAAATGCTCATAAATGCTTCTGAACACACATTAATGCCCTGCAATCAATGAGTTCACACATGTCGTCTTTTGATAATTTTTAAGGAACAAAATAAGGGAGAACAGAAATCGGACACTGCATTACATAAGAAGGATAAAAGTTTTCACAAGCGCCCATGCACATCCTTTCCATATGCTTCACAACATTCGCAAGTACGGATAATATGTTAGAAGTCTCAAGCTTTGAGTGATCAATCTTTCTATCAAATGCAACTATAAGCACCATCCTATTTATGTGCGGCAATGCCGGGCACATGTTTATTTCATGCTTCCTTGAACCACTACAAGGAAGTAGGACTTAAATGACTTGCTAGACGTGTTATTCCAAAAGTTAACATGAATTATACAAGTGTGCCCTATTAGGTGCAAAATCATTATGCCACTAATAAATGAAGATGTAAACGAAGTAAACAAGAGGATGACAGAGTGGTTGCTAGTTGTACCTATTGATTATTACAGTGATGATCGAGCTATTGATGAGAATGATACAACGATCTATCCTACTGAATTTTTGAATGTGTGAATTCCGAGTGGGATGCCTTCACATCAATTAACATTAAAGGTTGGCATGATTGTAATGTTATTGAAGCATGTTTCCACATGTAAGGGACTCTACAATGACCCGCCTCATTATATATTCGTAGAATGTATTTGTGCCTAATAATGTAGAATTTCCATTTCAGTTTGAGCGCATGCAATTTTGGCTGCATCCAACTTTTGGTACGACAATCAACAAGTCCCAGGGCCAAAAAATGAAAATGGTTGAATTGTATTTGCCAAATCCAGTATTCAGTCACGGACAACTCTATGTAGCACTCTCGAGAGCTCAAGGAATCCAAGGTATAAAGGTGCTTATTCTATTGAAGGATGGAGACGCTTCCGTAGATGTCGATAGATCAAGATATACAACAAATATTGTTACAAAGATCTCCTCTAAGTGTCAATCTAATACTTATATTGATTTCTTCTGCTTTCGCAAGTATTTGTTCAAGTCTATAGAGAGGTAGATGGAGACTTATTGGGTTTTGTAGTGCTTTGTCTAACCTCCAATTGTTTGTATTTTTTATCAGATGAGAAACGACACCATGCATTGGCAAATTAGCGTTTTACTAGCAAAAGAACTCACATGTATTGGAATATGTAATGGAACGCATTTTAGAGCCTATAAATCGTTTCATCCCGAGGCATTATCTGATTCCATTATACGAGCCTACCTTCAGAATGAGTCGTCTCATGTGCTTGATAGTCGTGAGACATCGGGGATAGTTCGAATCAAATGACTCGCCCATGCATTTAATTTTTACCCCGACTAAGATATTACCTGTCGGGAAAGTTAAGATATCACGGGAGCATCTAACAAAGTACAATGTTAGGTCCTTGCTGACGTGTGCCATGTGGAGATGCACATTTAGAGTTCCATCTGTACCTATTTTTTGTTGATGTACTTAACTACTTTTACGGGTGACAATGTGAGCATAAGTTTTGGATCTGTCATTTCAAATTTTTGTTTTTCGAGGTAGATTTAATTGCCCCCCACATTCCTTAATTGTTTTCTCTACTAAAATAAATAAACACAAAGCTAATACAATGATGATACTGTCATTAGACAATTTCAATAACAAAATAATTACAAAAGCATAATGTCTATTCTTGCCAATATCAACATGCTCTTGTCTAAGTTGCACATAACGACATTAAAAGCCGAGTAAAAACACATGCCAGGACATTAGCCCGGCAACGCAGGGCACACGTTTACTAGTCTACTTACTTAAAATGTTTTTGCCATCATTGCTCATGCCGGTGTCCACATTTTTCTGACGTGAGTTTTAGCACAAAAGCGTGAGTTTTGGAAAACTTATTTTTTTTTTTCCGGCATTTTTTTCGGCCATTCTCTCCTTTTATCCATTTTTTTTAGCACGCCAGCCTAACCAAGCGTGCAACACTCCTTGTAATTCTAGGCTATCCACGTAGCATCTTCACCTCATCAAAGTCTGAAGTGGCATAATATTCACCATTAGATTTTCATTTATGCAAATCTAAGGCTAGGGAAATTAGAAAAGAACCTAAAATTTCAACGGAGATACAGAACGATGTCGCGAGAGAGCATGCGTGCCTCATGCCTCACCAGGATCTTCTACTTCCGTTTATTCCAGTCTTATTTCCTTGTTTATAGGGCAACCGTTTGAGTTTCTTCTTGATCATATTCTTCGCATCTTCTCCCCGAAATCACCCATGTTCCGACCCTTGCTGCTTGTCACCAAATCTGCAATCACTGGAACATACAATCCAAGCGTGAAAACACATTTGTTTTTTCAAAGAACATCCCTGAAGAAGTTATTTTCCGAATTCTCTATTTTAATCTCAACAGAAGAAGCCGCTCTATCAGAAGTTACCAAAGCAAGGAGAAGCATTTATGCAAGGTCCAATCCTCGAGGTAAGATTTTGGTTTTAGTGAGTATTCATTGTCTTGTTGTCTCCTGCTTGTTCGTCACAGTCTTGAGTTTTTTGATATGGGACCACCCACATTCATTATGTTCTGAAATGCCAGAAGTTGGTCATTCTCAAGCTTTTGTCTTGTGCCACTAAAAATGTTTCGTGTGGGTTGATCTGCCTCCAAACATATATTTATGGTCTTAGCGGTGAAAGAGATTTAGCTACATTTTTGTGCTTGTCTCTGTCTTTAAAAGATCTTGAATAACATATCATGACATGACATATAGCAAAGGTTCCATGTCTGTTTTCCACCAGATTGTTCCAACCTTGAGCAGCTAATTATTTCATATTATTCCGACTCCGAGGCCACTGTTAACATCAATTTCCAAATTTGAGCCCCCTTATTAAAGGCAGTATTTATGAAGGTTGTGCCAATAATAAATTCTAGAAGATAATCATTTCAAAGGAATTGCAGATGGCATTGTTATGAACCCTCCAGACAAGTTGACTCTTTCATGTGATCAGTTTATGCTTCCCAGCCCATAAGAGATTATTGAATTCCTTGTTTTGGTCAAAGTCTTTTACCATGGTGGATACCTTTCAGGCCTATGTAAAACCAGTTTTGTCATTCAAATTTAATAGCGCTTTACAAGCAACTCATTGATATACAGTACAACAACCTCAGGTTAGCTTTTGTTCTCTCTTTGAAGTATCGTAGTAATGCAAATATCTAGAAGGGTACTTATTGGACATGAGAAGATGCTTTGTGTAGTCATGGAAACCTCATAATATAATAAATTGTCTATATATAAAAAAAGCCTTCCTCCTACCACAGGTAGGGAGGTCCCATTAGTCAATAGAAAGCTGCAACAGGGAGAGTAGGGCCCTGTTGCAACACAGGGACCCTACCCAACTATATATTACTACTCTAGAAATATGAAAAAAACAGAAGATGACACTTACAGTAAATTTTCAAGAATCCTTGTGATATCTTGCATGTTTTGAGAAATCCACGGTATAAAAAGATAGTGTAAAAGTTTTTTTGTAATATACAACTAGCCATGGAAAAACTCTTTCCATAAAAACCCATGGATGGAGGAATGTACAGCGGCTCTAGCACGAGATTTTTGGATTCATTGTAATATGGTCCAACTTTCTGTAATAAGCATACAAGCGTCAATACAAACAATATTACACCTTTACTCCAAATCAGGGTCCCAAGTTAAACATAGGAATTGGAGTAACATTAAAAAACCTTTCGAGCCTGTTAAGACCATAAGAAACAACAGACTTTAGGCCTTATAGTTCCATTTGGAAAAATAAGACCTTCAATTGCAATCCTAGAACTAGACAGGTGCAATCTAATTCTAGGCTCTGATAAGGAGCAAATCAAAATAAAGAATAGATCAAAAAAGAAATGCTTACAGAGTAAATACCAAGAAATAAAAGACATGTTTCAGAAAAGAATATCTCAAGTTCAAGACTATTAACCTTTTCCATTGAAACATTGAGAGGATAAAGCATCGTTCATTCATAAAAAACATACACTTTCACTTTATAAGATCCCAACTTCCACCTAGAAATTCACTCTTTAACCATTACAAAAATATAACCAGTACAATACCGCTAACACGCTGCATGTTTTCAATATTAAGATATATCAGTACAATACTGCTAACACGCTGCATGTTTTCAATATTAAGATATATTGAGTTTACAAGTTGTATATAATACGAGATAACAGAAATATTTAAGGAAACACCATTTCTTAACATGAAGTTCTTATATATAAACATGCCTTGAAAAAAGCAGAAATTGTTTCATACCCAAACAACCAACTAAGAGGTGACAAAAATTAAGCAGAACATAAAATAGGCTTTTGGATATCACCAATCTAAAAAACTTTGACGCTTTGAGCAGTAGCTTTGCTCACTCCTTAACCATAAAACCTCATGGAGGGATAGATCTGGTTACCTGCAGTGGAACCAAATGCAAGTTAGCCTAAAGAGGTAAATGCATAAGCCACACACAGGTAAGCTAAAGACCCATCCGGCTTATCGCCCTTCACCATTTAACAGCTTTACGTTGAAACAAGGCATTTGAAAATTATCACTACAAATCACATTAGCATGTGACAATACATATACGAAGGAGAGGGTCACTTGAGAACTGGATGCATCATCAAGAAAGGCGATAGAAGGTGGAAAAAACAGCAAATTCAGTAAACTTATGAGTAAGGCAGAATTTAAACAAGCATACGTAAAAGAGATCCAAAAACTTGACTGTATTATTGACCATTAAAAATGATAAGGAACCAAGGCGGGAATCAGGCAAGACAAATACTGCATAAGGGTCACAGAATTTTACAGCAGAGGCATAGTTTGGCACTTAGAATAAGATTAGACTAAATCCTTAAAACATGTAAACTAGCTTATGGGAGAGCACGCCATTTTAAGAGGGGAATTACGGTTAATTCTTTAGAACAAGACTTAGAGGAAGAATAGATAATATAGAGAACTATGAAACTCAATCTTTGGAATTTAGGGACTTAAATGAGAGATAAAAATCTAAGGTGTACATGGATGATCCCTATGGTAATGGGACCAATTACGGCACGGGCATAAAGGAAAGCAGCATAAAAAAGGCTGCAAATATCTTCCAAAATCCATCCAAGTAAAATGAATGAACATCCTAAGCAATATTAAGCAGATAATGTATAAATCAGAATGAGTGAGGCACTTAAAGCAACCATTAAAAGAACATAATAGTGTATGAGGCAGTTAAAGAATTCGTTTAAAGAACATAAGTGAGCAGGCTGACACATAACAGAATACATAAAATCTATCACATACTAAGATGCGGGAAGATCAAATAGAACAAATGGATAGATCTTCATAAACCCAATAACAGTGAACATAAATAGAGAAGAACTTCAGCTAGAATTTCTGTAACGAAGTAGACCTAAGCACTTGTACTCCAGTTGGAGAATCACTCTAAGAAGATTAAACTAAGGTAGCTGCATAACTTGGCTTATAGAGAATAATTTGTGATAATTAAAACAAGCAATTAGAATCTGAGCATAAAGATGCCTTTACATGAAAAAGAAGCAAGGAGAAGTGAGATCCAGATTTATATCAAGCAAAAACCTGATTCGTCATGTTGGTGTTGTTGCCATCAGTTCCACCTTGAGAAACTCCATCAGAAGCAGATAAAATCATATTTGCATTGGGAAGCATCTGTCCATCTATTTGCAGTTTGTACAGGCTAGCTTGTGCAAGATAGACATAATAGAAAGACATCCGTTGCCGCCGAGGTGCTATTATGTATCTCTGCCAAATATAAGCACAATCATGTCCAGCTATGAATCCGATCATCACCGCTGATGTATAGACAGTATTGCTGCCAGTTCTTGCAAATCTGATCGGCTAAGAACACATCTCCTTAGCATTCCATTCCACGCTTCCACAACTTCTCAGAGCACCATCTGTGCATGACTTGGCATTATACATACTTGAGGTTCTAGATAAACGTCGGCAATTACGGAGCCCTCAGTAGTCATTATCTCCGCTTGTCTAGTATCATCATTACTGCAAAGGTTTTTCCCTTGAAAACCTTTCGAGGCAGGGGTTTTTTAATCCTAGTAGTAATGTTTGTACTAGCCCATTGTATGGGTCCCATGACCTATTGGTCTCCGTGGACGTTAAAAAAATCTATTCTATTCTATTCCTTGCATCGTGAGAATATTAGGTTACAGAGAAGGCCCAGACCTAATTCACGCTGCCAATTTTCCTTTTATATAAATGCGAAATTCAATATGTTCATATCACCATTTAATTTGTTAAATTTGTGCAACAACTTAAACTTAAAAAACATTTTACCACTAAGGTTTTAATACATGGTGACCCTGTCCCTAGGATCATACACTAAATCAAACCTCCAAGCCATACTATGGACATCCTGACTAGGTCTCAGTTCCGAATATACAACAAATTGACAGGTTATTTCTAACATGCCCATTTACTAGCCTTCGCCCTAGCCAATATCATGCACAAATTGGGAATAGAGCAAGTTGCTTATGTCTTATGGGAATAGATGGGAATAGATCATGTCTTATGTAACAAAGACCCCTGAGGCATGATTATAAGAGGATTCAGCAGCCACTATCATATATACAATGGGGATAAAGTAAGATGCTTTGTGTAGTCATGGAAATATAATAAATTGTCTATATATAAAAAAGGCCTTCCTCCTACCACAGGTAGGGAGGTCCCATTAGTCAATAGAAAGCTGCAACAGGGAGAGTAGGGCCCTGTTGCAACACAGGGACCCTACCCAACCCATATATTACTACTCTAGAAATATGAAAAAAAAAACAGAAGATGACGCTTACAGTAAATTTTCAAGAATCCTTGTGATATCTTGCATGTTTTGAGAAATCCACGGTATAAAAAGATAGTGTAAAAGTTTTTTTGTAATATACAACCAGCCATGGAAAAACTCTTTCCATAAAAACCCATGGATGGAGGAATGTACAGCGGCTCTAGCACGAGATTTTTGGATTCATTGTAATCTGGTCCAACTTTCTGTAATAAGCATGCAAGCGTCAATACAAACAATATTACACCTTTACTCCAAATCAGGGTCCCAAGTTAAACATAGGAATTGGAGTAACATTAAAAAACCTTTCGAGCCTGTTAAGACCATAAGAAACAACAGACTTTAGGCCTTATAGTTCCATTTGGAAAAATAAGACCTTCAATTGCAATCCTAGAACTAGACAGGTGCAATCTAATTCTAGGCTCTGATAAGGAGCAAATCAAAATAAAGAATAGATCAAAAAAGAAATGCTTACAGAGTAAATACCAAGAAATAAAAGACATGTTTCAGAAAAGAATATCTCAAGTTCAAGACTATTAACCTTTGCCATTGAAACATTGAGAGGATAAAGCATCGTTCATTCATAAAAAACATACACTTTCACTTTATAAGATCCCAACTTCCACCTAGAAATTCACTCTTTAACCATTACAAAAATATAACCAGTACAATACCGCTAACACGCTGCATGTTTTCAATATTAAGATATATCAGTACAATACTGCTAACACGCTGCATGTTTTCAATATTAAGATATATTGAGTTTACAACTTGTATATAATACAAGATAACAGAAATATTTAAGGAAACACCATTTCTTAACATGAAGTTCTTATATATAAACATGCCTTGAAAAAAGCAGAAATTGTTTCATACCCAAACAACCAACTAAGAGGTGACAAAAATTAAGCAGAACATAAAATAGGCTTTTGGATATCACCAATCTGAAAAACTTTGACGCTTTGAGCAGTAGCTTTGCTCACTCCTTAACCATAAAACCTCATGGAGGGATAGATCTAGTTACCTGCAGTGGAACCAAGTGCAAGTTAGCCTAAAGAGGGTAAATGCATAAGCCACACAAAGGTAAACTAAAGACCCATCCGGCTTATCGCCCTTCACCATTTAACAGCTTTACGTTGAAACAAGGCATTTGAAAATTATGACTATAAATCACATTAGCATGTGACAATACATATATAAAGGAGAGGGTCACCTGAGAACTGGATGCATCATCAAGAAAGGCGATAGAAGGTGGAAAAGGAACAGCAAATTCAGTAAACTTATGAGTAAGGCAGAATTTAAACAAGCATACGTAAAAGAGATCCAAAAACTTGACTGTATTATTGACCATTAAAAATGATAAGGAACCAAGGCGGGAATCAGGCAAGACAAATACTGCATAAGGGTCACAGAATTTTACAGCAGAGGCATAGTTTGGCACTTAGAATAAGATTAGACTAAATCCTTAAAACATGTAAACTAGCTTATGGACAGAGCACGTCATTTTAAGAGGGGAATTACGGTTAATTCTTTAGAACACAGACTTAGAGCAGGAAGAATAGATAATATAGAGAACTATGAAACTCAATGCTGGAATTTAGGGACTTAAATGAGAGATAAAAATCTAAGGTGTACATGGATGATCCCTATGGTAATGCGACCAATTACGGCACGGGCATAAAGGAAAGCAGCATAAAAAAGGCTGCAAATATCTTCCAAAATCCATCCAAGTAAAATGAATGAACATCCTAAGCAATATTAAGCAGATAATGTATAAATCAGAATGAGTGAGGCACTTAAAGCAACCATTAAAAGAACATAATAGTGTATGAGGCAGTTAAAGAATTCGTTTAAAGAACATAAGTGAGCAGGCTGACACATAACAGAATACATAAAATCTATCACATACTAAGATGCGGGAAGATCAAATAGAACAAATGGATAGATCTTCATAAACCCAATAACAGTGAACATAAATAGAGAAGAACTTCAGCTAGAATTTCTGTAACGAAGTAGACCTAAGCACTTGTACTCCAGTTGGAGAATCACTCTAAGAAGATTAAACTAAGGTAGCTGCATAACTTGGCTTATAGAGAATAATTTGTGATAATTAAAACAAGCAATTAGAATCTGAGCATAAAGATGCCTTTACATGAAAAAGAAGCAAGGAGAAGTGAGATCCAGATTTATATCAAGCAAAAACCTGATTCGTCATGTTGGTGTTGTTGCCATCAGTTCCACCTTGAGAAACTCCATGAGAAGCAGATAAAATCATATTTGCATTGGGAAGCATCTGTCCATCTATTTGCAGTTTGTACAGGCCAGCTTGTGCAAGATAGACAGAATAGAAAGACATCCGCTGCCGCCGAGGTGCTATTATGTATCTCTGCCAAATATAAGCACAATCATGTCCAGGTATGAATCCGATCATCACCGCTGATGTATAGACAGTATTGCTGCCAGCTCTTGCAAATCTGATCGGCTAAGAACACATCTCCTTGCATCGTGAGAATATTAGGTTACAGAGAAGGCCCAGACCTAATTCACGCTGCCAATTTTCCTTTTATATAAATGCGAAATTCAATATGTTCATATCACCATTTAATTTGTTAAATTTGTGCAACAACTTAAACTTAAAAAACATTTTACCACTAAGGTTTTAATGGTGACCCTGTCCCTAGGATCATACACTAATGCAAACCTCCAAGCCATACTATGGACATCCTGACTAGGTCTCAGTTCCGAATATACAACAAATTGACAGGTTATTTCTAACCTGCCCATTTACTAGCCTTCGCTCTAGCCAATATCATGCACAAATTGGGAATAGAGCAAGTTGCTTATGTCTTATGGGAATAGATGGGAATAGATCATGTCTTATGTAACAAAGACCCCTGGGGGCATGATTTTAAGAGAATTCAGCAGCCACTATCATATATACAATGGGGATAAAGTAAGATGCTTTGTGTAGTCATGGAAACCTCATAATATAATAAATTGTCTATATATATAAACAAAAAAAAAAAAAAAAAAAAAAAAAACACAAATTTTGTTGCCTTCCCTTTCGAAAGGACAACTTCAGTACCAATTAGGTTTAGTGCCTCGGATTTCGTGTTGCCAAGAGCGTAGGCATGCCCCTTGCCTGGTATTGCCGCATTTATTTGCGCCATGCCGAGGGTGGGTGGCACTGCTGAAGTTTAAGGCAACTAGGATCCCTTTTTTAAGAAGTATAATCCTCACCTGACGCCGTTGTTGGCCTTGGTCACGCGGTGTTGAAAGGTATGCGTTGTACTCTTATTGAGGGTTACGAGAATGTTTTTCTAATTCATACCCTAGTTCCTGATGATGTTGTTGATGAAAGTCCGACACCAATATAGGAACTGGCATATGTTTTAGTAAGCATTCGATTGGTCTCGTCTTTTGAAAAAGCGCGACCTGGGACAAGTGCAATGCATTTTAAACTTGCTAGCCTCGCATATGTGCAGTAGCTGGGCTATAGATCATAAATCGTGTTTTGATCCTTTCATGTGTTACCCCATCCTTGGCCTTGCACACATACTTATGAACCAATTAAAATTTACTAGTAATAGGATAAAATGTTAGGATTTTAGCATAGTAGCTTAAAATTAGCGTTTTGTTTTGGTTAAAGTGAGTTGATTTAGCCTCATGTGCTAAGCACTAAATTGAAAGTTTTATCTTTGCTTCACTTGTAGGTGTTGCTATTGTCATTTACGTATTGTCGTGGAGTCGCATTTTGCTAGCTAGCTAGACAATCCCTTAGAACAAGCAAAGATGACTTGTAAGAGAGAGCGGTTAACTTCGCGAACCAAATGTGGCATTAGTGTCTCGGATAGAGCCGCTAAAGTAGAGGCATTGGCGTGCGAAACAAAGGCTACTGAGCTGCAACTCGAAGTCATCTTCTCGCAAAGACCGCCGCCGTAGAAAAAGAAGTAGACCACAACAAGCATGGTCTACTTTGAGACCAGAATTCATGAACTGGTTGTGTAATCGCCCGTGCAATGCCTCAGCTCAGGATTTGGAATTGATTACCAACAGCGAGGAAGGATGGCTAGACTACCATGCAGGGCTGGTAAAAGATGCCGAGAGGGCTTTTAAGCTTCGAATGATGGATCTAGAGCCTGAAAAGAGTGAGCAAGAGAGGTATACATGGATAGTGGGTAATATTAGCCGCACTATCGGGAATATGATCATAGAAGTTGGAAATTTGAGTAATCATCGCTTGAGGCTAGAGCTAAAAGAAAAAGCTAGCACATGGAATGTGGCATGGACCAAAAGAAAATTGAAGAAAGAAGCCCATCAACCCCCTCATCTTGTTAAGAAAGTGTGGCGCAAACTATAAAATCCAAACGTCCTAGTGAGACAGATAGGGAGTGGGAAGCTGGTAGAAGAGCAGTTGCCAAGACAACTTGGTTTGCCAAAGTAGATTCATCACAAATAATAAACAGACAACGAATTGGTTCTGGTTCATATGGCGCAGTGTATAAGTGCAATATTTTAGGGTATAGTTTTATTAAGGATGAACCTTATTGTGTAAAACTTCAACATAATAATTTTCAGCCAAGTACAGATCCCAATAAGTTAGTGGAAGCTATGTTGAAGAACATGAGAGAGTCTGGAATGCAAGTTAGGCACGGGTGTATAATACGCTGCATTGGTAGCACAACCGGCCTAGAAAGACAAGGCTTAATTTTCCCTTTTTGGAATGGAGGTTCGTTGGCAACCTTCTTTACAAGTCATGGGTGCAATGCTTTTGCAGAGTTTGCATTTAAGAAGTTAGGAGCTGTCCCCAGAGTTGAGACGGACTTGAGGCTGCTTGAGGAGCGCAGAAAGAAAGAAATATTTGTTGCCTCTAGGGTCAGAGACTTGGCAATGTCATTCTATGACATATTCAACAAAATTTGGACTTATTCAGATTTAATAGATAACCCTAGGCGCTCTGAAAGCTGGTCACACGTTTTCAATCATAATTGGAGATCTGGAAGTCCGTTTCAGCCAAAATTTGTTGCGTTGGAAAGCCATCTCAGAGCTCTTTCTGTCGGTATGTGATTTGTATATGTTTCACTAATTATTCTGCATCAGAAACACAGATTTCCGGGCTGCAAATTGGGGGCCCCAAAAAACCCTGAAGTGTTGGTGGTGCTGCCCACTTTTGATCATATCTGGAGATCAAGAACTCTGTTTCAGCTGAAATTTATTGCGTTGGGAAGTCATCTCAGATTTCTTCCTATTGGTATGTAATCTGTATGTGTTTTTAATACTATTTCCTCAGCAAAAACTCAGATTTTCGGGCTGCAAATTGAGGGCACAAAAAACCCTGAAGTGCTCGTGGTATTGTCCACATATTTTTTATCATATTTGGGAAATTCTAACTCCGTTTCAGCTGAAATTTATCGCGTTGGAAAGCTCCCTCAGAGATCTTTCTGAAGGTATGTGATTTGCATATGTTTGAATGGTGTTTCCATAGCAAAAACACAGATTTTCAGCCTGCACCACCGCTTTGTGGTTCATATTACATTTTTGTTCATATCTATTTCTTTGTGACTCGGTTTCTAACGAAATTTATATCTTTGGAGAGCTCTCTCAGAGTTATTTCAAAGATATTTTATGTTGCTGATGTTTGAACAGGATTTTAGAGTGAAAACAACAGATTTTCAGTGCTGGATTTAGGGTTTCCATTGTTCTATTTTTCAGCACTATATACTTTTCTTCATATCTATTGATCTGCAGCTCTATTTTGGGAGCAATGCATATCATTAGAATGCTTGTTCTGTGATGATTCTAAAGACATATGGTTTATCCACATTTGCTTAAGATCCGAGAGGAGAAAAAAAATGCTTTTTGCAACCCGATTTTAAGGCGGGATTCAAAGGGTGTGATACCATCCAATCACCTTGGATTAAAACATTTACATGCTAAAGCCTTGCGCAGGCGCCGCCCGTAAGAGGGGAAAGCATTTTCGGACAAGTGTCCGTAAGGTGGCGAGGTTGAACTTGAGGTCACGGCTGATTTATGCACTTGAACACTTTCGCGGTGTCCGTAAGGTGAAAGAGCCCGCACTTGCTTCTTGCACTTGGAAGCCCGCTACCGCTTCCCGACACGTGGAAGCTTTCGGACCCGCCGCCCCAGAAGGGACGAGGTTTCATTTCGCACAAATTGTCCGTAAGGTGGCGTAGGTTGAACTTGAGGCTGCGCTTGATTTATGCACTTTAACACTTTCGCATGTGTGTCATGTAAGGTGAAAGAGCCTCGCACTTTACTTCTTGCACTTGGAAGCTTGGCACCTCGACACGTGGAAGCTTTTGGATGGCGCCCGTAAAGGGACGAGAGGTTGTCGCGTGATCAAAGTGCTTGGAGGCTTTCGGACAAAGCGCCACGTAGGGTGACACCCTATTCATGGCAATTCGGTGATAGAAGAGCCGGGACGAGCCTGCGTCCCTTCATCCAACCCCACGATATGCATGTGGATGGTGCGATACGCATGATCCCCTCTACCTAGCGCAGATATGGCAAAGCAAAACTTCTATTGGGAGAGTACATAGATGCCATCCCCAATCGCGCAACCGGATGACACGGCAAAATTGATAGGTGCACATTGAAAAAGAGAAGCGCTGGCAAAGTCTCGTGCAACAAATATAGCTCGATTGTGCCTATGACGGATACTCTAGCCTAGCGGGCAAGTCAGATCAGGGCTTCACCACCACCAAAACGAGGCGGTTGAGGAGCACCGGAAACGAGGTTCAAGCAATGGCAGAGGGCAACAAAGCTCGAATTGCTTGCTTGGCGAGGAAATGCGTGAGGCCTCCGCACCCAAATTGCTCAAGAAGCGGTGGCTCTTGAAAAACGGCGTGAGCCGGCATGGAGACCCGCGATACAAAGACCTAGAAGATGGCCTTCGCCTAGTGCACTCGGAAGGCGTAGGACAAGAAGAGTCTTGTCGACATGCAGGCCCGCATGGATTCCATGTCCACCGCCATTGAAACCATGACACAGGGGAAAAGCAACGCGTGTTGAGCAAGAGACAATGGCAACCATCTCCGCCCTTCAATCGAGGCCGAGGAGGCAAGCATCTTGTGATGCGAAAAGTTCAGGTCGGCTTTTGAAGAGAGCCCGGTCACAATTGAGAGCCCTTCAAACTAGGGTTGAGACACAAGAAGTGGCCTCGCAATGAACCCTATCTTTGGACTCTCGCCTGCGGAATCTGGAGCATAGCTCCGCAGCCGAGATCGGAAGGTGCAGGAGCCGAGGGCAGCCATCAGCCGAACAAGGCAAGGGCCTCAATGCGCGAGGCTCATGAGCAATTGCAGCGGTGCATCGTGAATTGAAAAGCACAACAATTTCAGCAGGAGCTAAGCTCCCGGCCGAGGAAGGAGAGACCGCTATACACGCCGCGGCGCCCCACCGCCCAAGAGTCACGCAAGGTGTCGGCCGGGGACCGTCTCATCGCACCCCCAAGCCGCTATGCCACCCCCACCCCAGCGTAGGCCCACGACCTATGCTCCGCCCGACAACAAACAACTCTGTTGTGCGGGCGGGATTGACCCAAAAATCGAGAGTTCCGGGAGCCGAGGCGGAGAGCCACAATGTGGTGGTACGTGGCCCCATTAAGAGGCGGGGAGGACCTCATTAACCGGCTCCAAATGTTGATTCTTGCTCGAATGACATTCCCCCGTGCGGTACATATTATTAGGGCATTTAGACGCCATAATTTGGCCCGGCCATGCTCTATACGCCGCGGGTAGTCGCGTTCGCGATGCGAGATGCCAAGTGAAAGCGGCTATCCTACGCTAGGGTAGGCGGTGAAGGAAGCGCGCCATTTGTATGTTGCCGAGACCTGACCCCAGCCCAACAAGAAGACCCGCAGTAACGAAGTTGGCCAAAGTTAAAAGCATTCGCAGACAGGGGAGGAGCCTGCGGGACTGATTCGGGGGTAAGATGCAAATTTTCAAGCCGCCAAATCTTTGCTGCGAATCACCGCTAACCCCTCAATGACTCGACCATGCCACTTAACCGCCCGCTACAGCCGCCACGCTCAAGTTACTTCACCTTACATTTGCTCGCACATCTCGGGCTGCCTCTACTTACGCCATCCCCCTGGCGCGCTGCATACTTTGAATCCCCAAGCTGCCGCCCTGGCAGGCAAATAGGAATTGTGCCTCGCATGGTCTCACCGGAATTGTCGGGGCTTCCCATGGCGAAGGGAGATAGTCTCAATTTCATTGCTGCGGATATGGATCTGATCTTCCTTATGGAAACATGGGAGCATGCGGGGACATAGGATACCCGACTTGCCGGGATACCGGCTACTTTCGGTCTTCAATGATTGCACAGAAAGCGGGGGCATGGGGAGTTGCCCGCTACTATCGAGCGGCCTTGGCACGGTCGGTTTCTTTGTTCAAGGCGGACAAGCACAACCGGTACTTGTGGGTGCGTGTGCAAAATTGCGATGAGCAGACCCTCTTTGTGGCGCACTGCTACTTTCCACATGCGAAAGCAACTTCTATCACACCCACTTTCGGATGTGGATAGGCTGGACCCCTATGTCGATCTATATGATGACATCTGGCGCATAAGCGATTACTCCATGGAGACTTCAATGCGCCGCGACAGGGTAGAACAACCCATGAGATTTGATCCCTTGATCGATGATATATTGCAGTTGCGTCTGGAAGCGGCTTTGGCCACGGACATCGGATGACAATCGAGGTCACACGCTATGGTAGACAATTGCTTTTTGCTCGTGGTATCTTTGACTGTAATCTGCAATGGGTGGCACGGTGGCGAGTCCACCCTTAAGAGCACTTGTAAACGGGGAAAACCGGGGGAGGATCTAGTGTGGTGGACTATGTCTTTGGTGCCCGAAAGCAGATATGCATGTCGTCAAGCACTTCAGTGGGAACAACTAATAGGGATGAAGAGATCGACTCGGACCACTTACCACTTTACTTGAAGTTGGCTTGGCGGGTTGTGCGAACCCCCCGTGCCCACAGCTCCTCACATGCCTCCTTTGCGATTGGATTATGAACATCGCGGGGCTTATGCCCGGATGCTTATAGATGACTGGCAGAAATTTTGCAATATCCTACACTAGAGCAACAGATGGCCGGTACGTGACCGATGTACTTAGGGCTGCGGCGAGAGAGATGCTTTGGGATAAGCCATGACGGACCTCCGGGAACACAACCTTCCACGTAATCAATGGTTTGATCACGAGTGCAAAGGAACACAAACGGCGGGCTCGCCAAGTCCACGGACCACGCTTTATGCCCACATGCGGTCGGGACCGTGCAGCGTCTTCCTTAAAGCTAAGAAAGCCGGGTACATTGCGGCACATCAAAGGGAAATGTTTTATCTCTGGAGCGTCACCCCCGGGACCTTCGGCGAAGGGTTCTTAGAAAGCTAGTACAGCCCACGGGGAACATCACCCCGGCGGTGGAGGCAATACTTGCAACAGACTATACGACCCTCGAGGGTGCACATGCAAAGATTACCCCCGCAAGAAGGCCCAATCTTTGGAAATCACAGATCGGGACGCGTGGAACAAGGCTTACAAACCGTCTTGCCAATGGGAAAGCCCCCAGGACCGGATGGCATGCGAGCGAGAATTGCTTAAGTGGGGCGTGGTCGCCCATAATACCAGAAATCGACCGCCTTGTTCAACAAGGCATTACGTAAAGGCTTCCCGATGCAATGGACCAATAGCGAGTTGTTCCCATCTATAAGGCGGGTGACCCGCGACCGCCTGTAGCCACCACCGAACAATCATGGTCAGTTCGGTGTTTGCAAAATTGCTTGCCGGGATTCTCGAGTAGCGATTTGACGGGCCGGGCGTAGGTAAAGAGAGATACCGCCCTCACCAGGCGGGATTCAGACTCGACACTCAACCATTGACCACATCTTCACATTTGCGAGCTCGGTTGAAGACAACGGAGAACCGTCGGGATCTATATTGTTGCCATTGAATTTTGCAAAGGCATTTGACACCGTGCCTCGGGAAAAACTATGGGCAAGATTGCATTTGGGGGTTTCCGTAGATTTGCGTAATGCGATTAATACGAGCTTTATGAAAGATGCTCGGTCGGTTGCGTAGCCGACAAAGCCAACCATTTGATAGTAGTATCGGGGTTCGCCGGGGGATGCCCTCTCTCCCCAACATTGTTTGGGCTTTACATTGATCAATTGGAGAGCCGGGCTTGCGATAATGGGGCTTACGGGGCTCACCTTCTCTACCGGATCATCAAGCGGTTAATATATCGATGATGTGGACCTCCTAGCTTACACACCAGCAGACATGCAACGACATCTCGATGCCCGGACACATTTTGTCGTTTAACCGATATGCGCGTCAACTTGGCCAAGACTAAGGTGGTTTTCATATCATCTTCACGACAAAGTGAGGATCCCCTCCTTCCGCTTCGAGGGCGAGAATGTGGAAGTAGCATCCACATACAAATATTTGGGAGTGGAGTTTCCGTCTACTATGCACCGGGACACATCCATACGGCTACGAAGTTACGGCGGGCTGGAAATCACTATATGCAATGCGGTTGTATGATTGGACCCATCGTCACACCTGTTCAAAGTCTTAGTGGAGCTGTGCCCTTTTATACGGGGTTGAAGTATGGGGCCCAAGTAGTATCCCTCGCTACTTGGAATGACTTGGGCAGGTGCGTAAAGCCTTCTTGGTACGAAAGCACTAGGGGTGAAGTCCACGGTCCCATATCAAATTCTACTGCAGGAAAGCGAGATTCTTGCCTCTTCAGAGGGCTGCCCTTGATCGCCACATTGTCTATTTTCAGAAGGTGGTCAACATGGACGATGCTCGTCTCCCCAAAACTAGCTTATATCATGGCAATGGGGCCACAACACCTCAAGGCCTCTTTGGAGGGAAAAAGAGAGCTCAATGGATGGCTAGATGGAATGTGCGGGAGCACGGGTGCATACATGTGCAAACAGAGGCAGGTCGCCATAGCTTGAGGCAATATCTTGACGCTTTGCTTCATCAGCCAAGCTTTGGGATGCCGGCGCCCTTGAGCAGTCAAGACAAAGACACTACCGGCGCCACATAAATCCCACATTGGAACAAGGCCCACAATGCTACTGCGCACCCACTTGCCCATGAAAAGCCTCGAGACTCATTGCCTCCATTCGCCTACGAGGGCACATCATCTTGGAATTGAGACGGCGGATGGATTGGTGAGCCACGTCGGGCGTGCTCTGTCAATGCCGCCAAATGGGAGTCATTGAGGATGAATCTCATACCCTTCAAAGTTGCCCAAACATATGATCAAATCCGGACGCTATCTTTGAGTTGGTCGGGCCCGCCAGCCGCTACATGTGACATTGAGCACGGCATCCGTACGGATGCTAGGATCATACCTTCAGGAGGTCATGGACATGCGAGATCAGCTATGTCCTCGGGCACGCACTTGACATGTACATACACATTTATTTCACAATGATGTATACTTGTACAGTTTGACAGCATTCTTATTACTGCCACGGTTTTTCCCTCGAAAACCCTTCGGGGCGGGGGTTTTTTAACCCGGACAGTAATAAGTTTGCTGCGCTCCTCCTGGGTCCCATAGGCCGATTGGTCTCAGTGGACGATAAAAAAACTATTCTATTCTATTCTATATAAGAATATATATTGTGATTCTTCTTGATTGTTATAATTTTTATAAGTTTATCTTTAAATTAAAACTATAATGGTTATCAAAGAATAAACTTGATTTTCAAACTAATTTTTATTTGAATCTATTTAGAATTAGACATTTCAAGAATATAAAAATTTCAATTTTTATTGATTTAACAGATTCAAGGTTTAGCAGTCATGATAATTAAATGAAATCTGATGGTTTGATAAGCGATTGACTTAAAACTATTATTAGAATTTCACAATTTACAAACACTTTTAAAAATATTTTAAGGAAGGTTTTAGGTTGAAATTAATTAAATGATATAAAGTTATTGGTTTAATAATAACTATTAAATAATTTATTATTGATGAAATAAAAATATTTTAATCAAACATAAACATAATCATTTAATTAATTTCAATGTAAAACTTTTTTTAAATATTTTTAAAAAAATAGCATTTTAATTATACAGGGTTATCTTAGATGAAAATTTAATTCTAAATAGATGGAACCAAGAATTATTTTAGAAAGCAACTTTAAACTTTAGTAAGTATCATATTTTTTATCTAAAGATAAACAGAACAAATTATTAAAATCAATAAAAGCTAAAAATACATTTATTAGATTTGAATACGTCCAAATTTTGTTAAATATGTTATTTCTGCAGCGGGCTACGAAAACTCCATCAATAATTTGGTGCTTGGAGCACAATTGGTGCATAAAAACACCAGCCGGCATTTATGTGAGGCCGCCCGAAAATCTGCTGACAGCATGGCCTGTATCAAATCCTCTTGTGGCCTTGCCAATGCCATTCTTGTGGTCAGGTGCAGACGGAACAGAGGATCTTGAACAGAGGATCAGACGGAACATAGGAACAGAGGATCTCAGACGGAACAGAGGATCTTGAATCTTAATGCTAACGTTTTATTCGTTTATTTGTTTATTCGTTTTTATTGTTTTTATGGGTTTTTTTTTTTGTTTCATGTGAGCCATTGATTTCGAGTATATCCTCAAGATAATGCTAAATCGATGATCAATGTTTTTTTCTTACTAGTTCGACACAGGATTATGTGTTCTTTAATAGTTCGACACAGGATCGATCTATGACATATTTAACAAAATTTGGACTTATTCAAATCTGATAAATGTATTTTTAGCTTTTATTGATTTTAATAATTTATTCTGTTTATCTTTAGATAAAAAATATAATACTTACTAAAGTTTAAAGTTGGTTTCTAAACTAATTCTTGGTTCCATCTATTTAGAATTAAATTTTCATCTAAGATAACACTGTATAATTAAATTGCTATTTTTTTTAAAAATATTTAAAGAAAGTTTTACATTGAAATTAATTAAATGATTATGTTTATGTTTGATTAAAATATTTTTATTTCATCAATAATAAATTATTTAATAGTTATTATTAAACCAATAACTTTATATCATTTAATTAATTTCAACCTAAAACCTTCCTTAAAATATTTTTAAAAGTGTTTGTAAATTGTGAAATTCTAATAATAGTTTTAAGTCAATCGCTTATCAAACCATCAGATTTCATTTAATTATCATGACTGCTAAACCTTGAATCTGTTAAATCAATAAAAATTGAAATTTTTATATTCTTGAAATGTCTAATTCTAAATAGATTCAAATAAAAATTAGTTTGAAAATCAAGTTTATTCTTTGATAACCATTATAGTTTTAATTTAAAGATAAACTTATAAAAATTATAACAATCAAGAAGAATCACGTCACCTCCGCCAATTTCATGGAATGGTATTTGCGTCCTTCATTCTTCATCACCGGGTGCACATGTAAGAATTTGAGCAGAATCGTTGATTATGCAGCCGAATTTGCGCTCCCCAACCGTTATATTGTAAGGGTAATGCAACTGGTCCAGAATTCCCGGTTTACAGCTCCCGGGAGCTGCAAACCGGGAATCTTGGACCAGTTGCATTACCCCTATACGTCTGCGTACCCATGTAGGATCCTTTTTCTGAATTCACTGGTTCATGGGAATTTCTTGGCTTGCAAAAACCTGAACCTGAGAGCTTTTCTACAAAGGGGCAGGAACATTTCAATGTCCCTTTCAATGGCTTATATCTCAACGGCAGACACAAGACAGAATTTTCGGATTGAAATCGGAAGCGGTGCGATCTTAAACAGAAAAAACCGACCAGCCAAAGTATGAATGCGAAGAAAAAACTTACTTTTGAAGAAAAAACTTAATTTTGAAGGGATAGACACCTTTGGCGATGAGTCTGGGCATATAAAACTGCAAGGCCCATTCTGCAAGATTGTAGTCCAAAGAGCAAAACATGTAAAACTCCAAAAATGAATTTGCTTACTCCAGTTTTCAGTCCTCAGAACCTCAGAATCAAGAATACACTTTGCATCAAGAGCAGCTTATAGAAAATGAACTTTTAAAAAGCTCCAAATAGAAATTCCTGTACGAAATCTGAAAGGGGCAATTTAATTTTGCCGTCGATATTAAATTCTTTGCATTTATATGAGGCGATCAATTCTGATTCAACATGGAAACCTTCCCAATTTTCCTATATGGAAACCTCTCCATGCTTCCATGGAAAGCTGGGGAGGTTTTCATATGGAAAATTGGGGAGGTTTCCATATGGAAAATTGGGGAGGTTTCCATTTTTGGGAGTCTAACCAAATTCCAGCACTATTTGATCGTGGAGAGATGGTAGCATTGAAAGATATGGGGCGGCGGGATTCAAAATTCGCATTTGCGACCCGCAAGCGGCAGAAGGGAATGCCGCACGGGTCTGCACATGCGGCGTTCCAGCTCGAAAATCAAAGCCATCCTATTTTAATAAAGAAGATTTGGTGCTTTGCTCTGAATTTTGCATTGCTACAGTAGCTCAAAGGTTTACTACAGTAAAATTCATCCATATTTTGTTATATTGTTTTAAATAGTAATGGTTCATGGCTTTGATATCTTATCTTGATGTATCTCAAACAAATCTGTAGCATTCTTATGAGTTTGGAAATATGCAACTAAAGTTGTCTTGAAAATCTTCATTGGTATCAGAGCAGGATTTTGTGATGGCAACCAGACTTGGAGCAAGCTTGTTGAGTGGTATAAATGTGTTTGAAGCTGATGCTGGTTTTCAGGCATGGAAAGGCAGGATGAAAGATGTCCTAGAGGCAGAAGGACTGTGGGACCTAGTTACTGATGGTGAGCAGGGAAAAGGAGAGAGTAGTTCCACTAATGCACAGGTGGGAGAAGGTTCTGGTTCTTCTGCAACTGTGAGGGGGAAATTGCAAGAAGAAAGAGTAATCATTGCAAGTAAGTTAAGTTCAAGTATCATGCATAAGCTCAGGGATAAAACATCTAAAGAAATGTGGGACTATCTTATTAGAACCTATGAGATTAAAAATACTTCCCAGCTTGAGATGCTTGACAGGGAACTAAGAAAACTGAAATTCAAAGAAAGTGATAATCTGACACAGTTCTCCCTGAAAATTTAAAATCCTGAAATATATGCTGGGGAAGTGATTGCAGAACTTGTTGAAGGCCCAGAAGCACTCAAGTTCGACATTGACCAATGCTGAGCATGATCTGAAGAACTCTTGAAGTCCCTGTGCTCTCCTCAATTGGATTTACAAAGATCTAATTGAAATACACTTCTAAAACTATCTCATGACCTATGGTTGATATTTTATTATATCTGAAGTGTTGAACTACTCTTATTCATCATTATTATGATCTACGTATCTTCATATCAATGAAAATTGACTGTCAAGTTTACAAAGCTATTTTTGATACAGCTTTTAACAATTTCGCTCCACAAAAAAATTCTACAGAAAACCCCTTTTTACTTTAAATTAGTTTTGGATGAGTTGCTATCATTCCTTGCATCATTTATGTCCCGTGTGTTTTGAAAAAAAACCAAAAATACCATTCTAAGCTCGAGTTAGAAAAATTGGCTCTATGTTTCCTGTAGTTCTTAGACGCTCTAATTGAGCAGGTTTTAGTCGGTTTCTTTTTTTGGTATGCGCAAGAGCATGCGCACTCCAGTTCCTCTCACATGCACCCGATGAGCAATCCTAAAATATTAAGTAAATGGGTGAACATGATACAAAAGTGCATGCTTTTAAATTATGTCAACAATAGAACTTTATAAACAAAAGTAGCAGAATTCATAACAAACTATTACACTAACCTGTGAGAGCACTCGAAGGGCCAGCCTTTGCAATTCAGGTGTATGACCTCCAAAATGCTCCCACCATGAAACAAGCTTCGCTTGATAATTTTCAGTTTGTGCCAAAGGAGACATAAACATGGATGAAGCATTATTACGAAAAGCATCGAACTGTTCCAACAACATAGCACTCTCGTCCCACATTGAACAACTGCGCTAATGTAATCGTGTATCATACCTTCCATTAGAGCGGGAGGAGGCGATTGTGCTTCCACGTCTCCATAAAGGATGGAGGAGATGCGCAACAATATGGATTGGTTTTTGAACCATGTCCAACGATGTCAAACAAATTCAATACTTGACCATACGGCAAAAGAAAACATAGAATATTTTAAAGCTAGATTGAAATCAGAATTTTCATATTTTGCGAAACAAAAATCAGAAATTTCACATACTTGTAAAGCTAAAAATCAAAAAAATTTTAGATATTGTAAAACCGATAGCCATAGGTCTGAAATAAAAAATGTAAGATATTTTAAAACTGAAAATTCCACTTACTTGTCTTTGTTATCTATATCAAAAATTTTGTCCATCCTTTAGCACCTTTTCACACGGCCCATGAATTCATACAATAGGCCAATAGTGCAACCCTCTATATCGGTCAAACGTAATACGCGATAGAGTGGCTCCATTACTTGAACTACAAGGGCAAAGGAAGGAAATGTAGCAGGATCTAGAATATATTTTTGGACTGTTTTTGCATTAGCAGCCTTGCTATCATTCCAATTATTCAAAAATCTGAAACTCTTGTTTGTTGCAACCTAGCCTCCAATTTCAAGCAAACGTTGAATCACAATAAATATAACTCCAAATCTGGTTTTACTAGGCCTCAACATTGTCAAGTCAGGGCTAAAGTGCCTAAAAATGCTTTTAGCATTTTTTTCTTCTTCTTGAAAAAAGAGTAATTGTATTAGCCTTAGATGCCGCAGACTTCACCCAATCAAGTTTCCCAATATCCTCCAAAAGAAGGTCAAGACAATGAGATGCACAAGGGGTTCTTACGATAGTAGGAAACTCCTCTTCAATCAAGTTTCCCATTGACACACAAGTAGAGGCATTGTCGGTAATAATTTGCACCACATTTTCTTTGCCCACTTCAATGATTGCCTCTTTCATCCTCTCTGTCAACCATGATGCATCGATTCTTAATCCAACCTTTCTGATCAATGGTCTTCAAGAACATCGTGCCATATGCACTAGAAGCAAGAATATTTATCAGACCCCTACCATTCACATCCACCCATCCATCGGACATTAGAGTGCAACCATACTTTGGCCAAGTTGCTTTCACATGGTCACACTTAGGTTTCACATCCCCAATTGTTTTTTTGAGCCTTGAAGTCCTCATTGCAGTGTAAGTAACACCGCTGCAGGTCTCTCCAATTTGTGAAAAGGCTTCTATCATCTTAGTCCAGCAAGGCAATTTCAGCAAATTAAAGGAGAGATTTGCCTCCACAAAACATCTCACCTCCATCTCCATTGCATGCTCCATTCTTTGAATAGTCAAAACACTTCTTCCTTTGTTCAACTTTGTTTGAGCTCTTTTAGGCACTGGTGGACGATCAGAGGATGTGGTAGCAGGAGAGGATGCGGCATGTGATTGAGGGAAAACATGAGATGATACGTGAGATGAATACACATAATATATAGCATTTCTTAAAAAAATCATAGTCAGCTCTAACATGCTTCTTAATTAACTTTCAAATGCAAGCTTTATTTTTCAAGCAAGGTTATCCGTTGGAAAGATCAAGACAGGCTCTAAAAATAATACTAGGTACACATTTTTCAAACTCCTATTGTGCCATTAGGATAATGGAAGGCGGGAACGAATGAATGAAGCGGTTGGGCAGAAGCGGCTAGGGCAGGCGGCCGCCTCCCCTTCTTGCCACCCCAGGCCACTGGACTATGGTGCAAGCAACAACGTTTTCTAGTGCTAGTAGGACTTGGTTTTGTTCAGCCTTCTCAAGAACGGTCATCGTATCTGCTAGTTGCGTGTAACCTTCCTTCTTTCAGGCGGCCATAATCAGTTGTTTCAGATAATCCACTAACATGGCATCTTCATTTGGTAGCATACAAGCTTTCTTTCTTTTGATTGTATGCTCACTATGTCTCTTCTACGGAAGAAAAAATCAACTGTTTCTTGAACCGACTGCCAAATAACTGATGCTTCCTGCTAGCAAGGAAAGAAGCTAAATGGACTTGAAAATGTTTTTCTTCCAAAAAACAACGTATGATATTCCCTGCTGGAATTTGCATATCCAAATCCTACTTTACATAGTCTGAAGTTTCTATCTCCTTCGCTTTATAGGCCAGAATCCCCATGTGTTGGGCTTACCCTTTCAGCAGGCATATCTCTTTTATGCTGATGCTTAGAAGAAGACAACTTGCTCATTTCATCTCCAAAAGAAAACGAGTACCAGTTCGTTTCTTCATATATCTCTCTGAATTTCCTCAACCATATTTTTTTGGAAGACATCTAAGAGTTTCATACTTGTTGACAGCTACTATAATACTTAAGCTTGCTACCTAACTTTCTGATTGACTCTGGTGACATCTTTACGTGCTTGTGATTGTGCACAATCTTCTTCTAAAGGCGTTGCCAAGTCTGCCACTATGCAGATAACTAGAAATCATGGCATTTCAAGAACTATTCTTAACTTAGTAGATTTGTTTAGTACTATTTGCAGACAAATTTAAAGTAAGGTATGTTGTTTCAATATCTGATTGCTTAAAGCTAGCGTACACTTGCCATAGGTCATGTTGTCAACTAACCTAGACATTTTTTCTGCAGAATGTTTAATGTTTATAGCTCAACAACTTGCAGCCAGATATTGCATTTTCATTATGCATGTGAAGGTAATTGTTACCAGCTAGATGTGGAACTATTCGAATAGACGATATTAGGTAGATCTAAGCATGGATTTCATCAAAGGGATTTTATCTCATTAATTAGTAGCAGGCCATATATCGATATGAAATTTGTCAAGTCTTACAGTGCAACATATTGCTATTTTCTCAGCCTCCACTATTTTCTTACAGTGGAGCATATTCATCAAACAAGCTTATACCATGCACTTTATAGGATAGGTAGCTCATGCATTAGCTAGAATATCTTTGTCAATACTGAACAGATTGCACAGATCTATTTTCTGCAATGCCTCCACCCATGTTCGGAACATTTCTGCATGGGTCTTTCAGGAGGTTTCTTAACATCCTTTGTGCAGTCACGGATCAGATATATTGTCAAGTTAGCCAAGGCAATGTGAAAAGATCTCTAGTTTCCTTGTAGTTAATATACCTGATGAAGATTCAGCAAGTAAGAATTTATTTTCTAATGTTGTTATGTTTGAAAGGAATGAATTTTAAGGACATTTTTGTGTTTATTCAGCTTCCAAATTTATTTAAAATGTCCAAGGAAGGAAGAACATGTTGAAAATGGCCTAAAGTGGCCACCAATTTCTATGCTGGAATAAGCGCATCAAGCGTACTGACATAGACTAGATTGTCTGAAAATGGAGTGTTGCCTTGCTCTAAAAGTGGAGTTAGAGTTACAACTTGCAACTGGCTAGCCTCCTGACACTATGCTCAGTGCTGCGATACCTCTCTTTGGCTACCAACCTCTCCTCAATGCCTTGTTCAATACCTCAGAGATGAAAACTGGTGTCACGGGGTAATTTACTATTATCTTTTCTAAAATTTTTGACAGTGTCACATAATAAGTGGAGGAACTGATCACATGAAAGAGTCAACTTGTCTGGAGGGTTCATAACAATGCCATCTGCTTCCATCAAGTGAGAATCAGTTTGTTGATGAATCGGTCAATACTGTCAACACTCTTCTCATCATCCTTATTGTACAGAAAGTCAAGATGGGTCATCAATATGATACTGCCTGGATAGCAAAGATATCAAAATAGATTCATTTTAACGATGGTACATAAGCAAAAATTAGCTGCCATTTTGAATGAAAAACTGAGGCAGCGGAAGCACACGCTCTGTGATTTTGTTGCTAGTGATTGGACATGCTTATTAACCCCTATTTGTAATCCAGTTGAGCATGGAGATGATTTCCCTAACCACTTTGCACTTGTTTGTTGTAGAATAATTAACAGGACCTGAAGTATGGGGAGAAGTCAAGAACACGACACCAGATCGTGCTCCTTGCATTGTGGTAAAATAGAAATTTGTGACTAACTGTTTTACCACCTTGCTAAGATTTTGGCTTGGCATTGACTCTCTCCATCTTCAAGCAGGAGTTAATGGACCTTATTGTTTACCACACGACAATAGTTGAATCTGAAAGCAAGAGCAGTTTTTGAGAGGCCTCTGTCCTTGCACCTATATTTTTCTATCTATCATCATCATGATTTTCTCTTGTTACAACTGTTAAAAGTGTATCTCGAATTTGTTTCTTTATTTTAATTATCACGTGATCCTAATGGCAGGTCTAGAAAAGCCTTTCAAACAATCTAGTACAGGGCTGCAGGGTGGCCTTGGCCTTAAACCTTAAGGTTTTTCTGATGTCAAGCGTAAATCCTTTGCGTTCTCAAGCACGCCTCACCTTGAAGTTTTCAACTTGAAACTCGAGAATTTTTGCTTTATTCTCGAACAGTGAGGTTCATTTTGTCCTTTGAATGATAGATAGTTTTGCTAAAATTCCTTAAGCCCATGCCAGAAATAGGATCAGGTCTTCAGCTATGGGCACGAGGCAACTTTGTGTGCAAATTGACCTTGCCATGCTAGAAATTTGAGGTCTGAAGCTCATGGGAAGATGCCCTAAATCTTAAACAAGTTTTGAATTGCGCCAATAGTTTGGCTCACTTATTATTCAATTTGCTTGCCATAACTTGAGCATGCCTCCATATAGAATTAATAGGAAAAAAGCTCAAATGAAACATTGAAATGTCCAAACCTGCCATGAATATCCTTATTTCTCTTACCACACAATAGAATTAATAGGAAAAAAGCTCAAATGAAACATTGAAAAGTCCAAACCTGCCATGAATATCCTTATTTCGACATGGCCAAAAAAGGAAAAATTAATAATTGGTTCTTCAAATGAAAGAAAAAGATCTACTATAAACATGGCCTTGTAATAATCGAACACTCTAGCCTTTCTTTTTAATTTTTTAAGAATAGAATAGAATAGAATAGAATGTATTTTTATCGTCCACGGAGACCAATTGGCCGATGGGACCCAAACAAAGAAAGAGCATCATGCGTATTACTGTCAAGATTAAAAAACCTCCACCCCGAAAGGTTTTCGAGGGAAAAATCTTAGCAATAATAAGTATGCTGGTAGACTGTACAATCATATATGGCAATTCAATACTGCACCGAGGCGCACAATTGAGTCCGTGCCTTTATGAACGCTGATGTGCTTCTATAGATCTGGTATGTTCATCATTATACTATGACATAGAAACATGTATTTTAAAATGTGCTTCAGGTGTCAAAATTCAAATACAGTGCATAAACAATGCTGGAAGCATAAAAAATTCAACAACTCAAGTAACAAATGAACAGGGATCATTCAATGTTGATCTTCAAACCAGCATTGTCCAGTCCAAACAATAAAAAACTGCGCAAGTAAAGTGGTAAAGCTGTACCTCATCCATGCAATAATGTGGTTGGAAATTTGCAGAGCACACCAATGCCCCTCTACATAAAACAGAGCATAAACATCAGACCAAATCTATGCAACAGTGCTCTTCATGTACAAGCCTGATAAGGCCATGCCTGGTTGTCCAGTGATTAAGCTAACTCAAGAAAATTTGCAGAGCACACCACTGTCCCTCTACATAAAACAGAGCATAAAAACCTCAGATCAGATCGATGCAACAGGGCTCTTCATGTACAAGCCTGATAAGTCCATGCTAGTTGTCCAGTAAAGAAGCTAACTCAAGAAAATTCCACCTACTGGATTTGAAGAAACATACATTAAGCCCATATCCTTTGATACGTGTTCCACCATGTAGTATCATTGGTTAAGACCTACCAACTTTCTCACTCCCTTGATTATTTTTTAAAAGAACTTTATATTTACTAGTTCCACCAATATGTCATGTTTTCCTATCATCCCATCTAAATAAACTACTACAAACATTAAACATTTCGAACTCATAGCTCAAATATTTATGTACGTGCAAATTTATCTTGTTATTTTTAGGCTGCAAGTTGTAACCAATACACGTTCACTCTAACCTCAAGATGAGAAAAACTCACTTGTGATGCTCGGCCACAGCCTCTGGCGTGCCTTTTTTGCTAGTTTTTTTTCGCGTCTTCGAAACGGCAGGGTTGCTCGCCGTCATGATAAGTAGATTTTGCATGCAGTAATGGTGATTCTACTGCCCATTTGATCAGAGATTCATTTCAGATTCTTAGATTAGTAGAAAGGGCAGAGCAATAAGGGTTTAGTTGCAAGCAGAGGTGCAGATTTCGTCAAATAATTTTTGTTGTAGAGCTTAAGACTTCAAAGAATCGCTTGAGCAATTGCCTTGGAGTCCTAACAGGTAGAACCAAACTCCTCCTTCCTTCTCTTTGCATTTTTCAGGAGATTTTCTGGTTTTGCAGACGATTTCTAATCGGTTTCCACCAGCAGCAAAACTTCTTTGTTCCTTTGCTTGTACAAAATCCAAGATATTTATGTTGAATTTGGCTCGATTTTATGCACAATCGATTCACTTTTCGTGTGTCCCTTTTTTAACAGAGATGGAAGTCATCTGTAGCAATTAATGACGTGATTTCTGGCTCTGAACTGTCTCTGTATCTTCTACATTTCGATGGGGGGCCAAATGGGCTTATCAGAGTAAAATCTGCTTTTCCAGAGCAGCAAATCAGGTCCTGGCCCTTTACGAACCTTCCTTTTTTGCAAGTTTGTTGTCATTCGTATTTTGTTATTTGGTGTTCTTGGACCTTTTGCATCTCTGATTTTGTCGTTCTACACAAAGCTGTGGATAAAAGATATTTGATGTACTGTTAAAAAATCTGTGCACTAAATTGTGTATTCTAAAACAAGCATGTTCTTTGGTTATGCTTTGCATGGTGGATAAGCATTGTTTGCCTTTTGTTTCCTTAGAAATGAATGATTATTTTAGAAATGGAATGGCCATTCTTATGGATTGATGTGGTCATCCAACAATCTGAAAGTTACTAGGAGCATGCATGAAATTCTTATCGTGCATCTGTGAATGTCCTTTTCTTGCATTTCATTAGGCACAAAGCAAATTACTTGGTTTGTGCTTTGTCCCGAAATTCAGCTTATATGCTTATGTATGGATATTTTTTGATGCAGGCTTCCTGCATTAAAAACTTTGAACATCAAAAGAAAAAGCTTTCTGCCTGCTTATTCTATCAGGTAACTACATTGTAAGCAAAAAATTCTGTCGTGTTGTTTATTATTGCCTTTTCTCAGTTCATCCCAACCACGAGCTTCCCGTTTGCTTAATAAACCACATAATTCCTCTTGATCTTTAGCTAAGGATTTGTGCACAGTTTGTCATTCATTTTCGAGGATAGTGAATCTATCTAGAATTCTACATAGTGATTATGAAGCAAGATAAGCCAGCTAATCCAGTAGCTCAATTATGTATAACTGTAACTACTTTTAGCTGCTTTCTCATAACTATGTTTGCTGCAATCAGCTAGCTAAGTCTTCTTATAATGCAGTTAAATTTTGAGGTTCCTTTAGAGGATATTAGTGCTTGCTCTGCAATGTAGCTTGGGGAGCTATAAATTTTATATAGACATGAGTAAGGTACCTTTTTGGGTTGCCCCTAAGGGGGCAAACCCTTGTTTATGTGGGTTTTTAGCATATTCCAAGTATATGCTAGAATATACCTAGAATATGCTGGTGACTGCTAAAAACCCACTGTTCACTGTAAACTGGCGGTCACCTTCGTTGTGGATGGCGGATGCTCCAACCGGGTAACTGGCAGGGCCCTGGGCTTACGGGTCCGATAGATGCGGTGGGTGCAGCTGATCCCGTTTAATAGATCCTTGTTTCCATTCCTTTTGTTCAGGCGTTACGTGACGGGCTAATTCCTCGGACTCCTCTTACCCATTTCGATTGCCAGAATGTTTTTGCTTGATTAGGGTAGAGCTTCAGAGTCCTTACCACATTCTGATTATGGGAGATGGTGGCTTCACAGAGGGAGGCCGGTGATTTGGTTTCTGGCCACAAATTTCTTTCTAGGCTCGCGATCCGGAGAGTAGCACATCCAACTGCGCGTTAGGGTAAGAGGTATTTTCTAATAAGATGAGCATTGCTGATCTCTGTTAGCCGATTTGAAGGGCATTGATAAAAGCCCTCAAAATGCAATGCCTACCTTATTTCGTCAGTAACATTAATACTTTTGCTGCAACAGAGAAAGATATGAAGAGAATTTCTTACTTGCTACAGATCTCCTGTCTTAAACAAATTTTATTGTTACAGGCATTTTGAAAAAGTAGAGAATGAGAAGATTTGTGGTGCAGGGATTCTTGTTGAGGGGTTTAAGAGACGAATTAAGCATTCAAACGATGACTTCTTGAGGTATTGCATACTTTGGTTTTTACAATATCAGTCATGGAACTATTGTCATTTTAGTAAGCGGCCTGAGCAGTGTGTAATGAGCCGGCTAGGGCGTAAGTTGAGGAACTGTCACCACGCAGAGCTACAAGAGGATTATATTTGCCATCTTCAAATTATAGAAAAAATAGTCAGTACTTATAATAAAAATCCCAACAGCTATATGTTTTCGAAGCCGTGAATTCAATTTCCAGAACAAATCATCACTATGGGTTATGCCACTGCGTTCCCCCCTGCCTATTCCTTCTATTGCTCCAATGCTAGCAGCATCTCTGTAAATGTTTGCCATAAGCACATATGAAGCAGCATCCTGTGGATTCATTTGAACCAGATGTTGAAAGCATTTTAAGCCTAAATCAGCTTCCCCATAACTTCTGCATGCACTGAGCAAAGCTGTCACCATTTCTTCTGATAAGATTATTGACACGAACTGAAGCAAGTCCATTGCCTCATACAAGTGTCCAGCGCGACCAAAAAGTTCGAGCATGCAATTATGATGGTCTGGTGTTGGTTGAATACCATATTCCACTTTCATCATTGATATTTTTGACCCTTGGCCACTAGACTGGCACGGCTGCATGCAGAGAGAAGACGTACAAAAGTAATATCATCTGTTCGTATACCCTGCTCTTGCATCTTCTCAAAGCAATGCACAGCCATGTTGCCATCCTGATTCATTCCACATCCTCGTATCATTGCTGTGCAAGACACCACATTACGAAATGCCAGCTGATCAAAGACTTTTGGTGCATCTGCAAGTGAACCACATTTGATGTACATGTCTACCAGTGTACTGCCAACAAAAAGGTCCCTGTCAAGTCCCTTGTGAGCGACCTCAATGTGTATCTCTCTACCCATATCAACAGCTGCTGTCTCACCACAAGCTCTTAAGCAGCAAATATATGTGGCACCATTTGAAGTCATAACATTGAGCTGCATCTTTCTGAATAATTCTAACGCCTGCCTCTCAAATCCATTTTCACCGTACCCCGCAACAAGCGTGTTCCATGAGACTACATCCTGAATTGAGGGCTTGTCAAAGGCATCTTGTGCTTCTATAAGTAAACCCCATTTCGTATATATTCTTAACAAAGTATTCTTGACAACCAAGTCCTTTTCCAGCCCATTTGCATCATTTTAATGTATATTTGGTGACCTCTGTCTATGGCTCTACAGTTTCTATATGCTTTCAGGCAGCACACAAGTGTGACACCATCTGGATACATACCCTCTAGTTGCATTTGTTCAAAGAACTTTAATGCTTCCACATCAGATTCATATTCCGTGGACCCTGCAATTAAAGTTGTCCAAGAGACATGAACTCGGACTAGAAGTTTGACAAAGACTGCCCATGCCTCCAAAAATGCGACACATTTCACATACATGTCAACCAAAGAATTGTCAATAAGGAGGCTCATCTCGAGTTCATTTTGCAGAAGAGCAGCATGTATTTCAAATCCCCATTCTATGGACTCACTGCTACCACAAGCTTTCAAGCTGCAAACAAATGTGGCAGGCATGGAATATGACAACTTCTGCACAGCAAAGCCTTGCTGCACCTAAGGGACAAGTTCATGCCCTTGCGGTGCATGGGGATTCACTATTTGCTGAATGTAATCTAAGACATTCTTTGTTTTCACCTAAATGCAGGTTTCATAGCATGCCAATCTGCACAAACTGTATACATGGCACTCCGTATTAACACTAGTCTATATATATTGTCAAAAGACGGGGCTATTGTCAAGGAAATCATATCCAGACAAAGTTTCAAGTAGAGGAATATCTGGGGAGAAGATATTTTTTGACTGTACATTTATCAGTATACACGTTGAAGACTTTGCTGCAAACAGTAACCAGGAACATGAACAAATGAGGCATCTTGCAGTTTGTACAGAAAACCCCCTAAGTATCATTTGGAAGTTACATCGGGGGCACGGGAGGCATTCCTTGTGTTGCACATCAAGAGGACGAGAAATAGTGAGAAGATAAATTTTTACTCCATTAGCATCTGCAAGAGAAGATGTATAACTGTGACAGGGCCATCACTAGCCTGAGTTGGCTAACTCAAATTGTGCACATTAGTTGCGAGGTATGGTTGTTACCTGTTACCGGTGAAGATTAGCGTTGGAATAAAATCAAAACTCCTGCTGCATGCCATATAAGTTCCTACTATGACACTATTATGCACGGAGTTTTTTGAACCCAATCTTGTGCTGACCTTACGGACGTGCTAATAAAGCCTTGAATTTGAAAGAAAAATGGAAATTTGAGATGACATCTATGAGTAGAAGCAATATTCCTCTTTGTTACCTTTCCAAGATACTACAATATATTGGATACCCTCACACAAGCATTCAATCTGAACCACAAATTAATCCTAAGAACTAAGGGCATGATGTATAGAACAATTGCTTCCATTCATGTAAGCACACAAGACTAGTTTTTTGCACGAAGACTAGAATATGTTCATGTATGTTTTTTTGCCATACTGGACAGCAATAGGTCTGCTATGTTCTTTGTTTGGGTCCTATAAGTCTTTTTGGTTTCCTGTGCAAAAAAAAACCAATGCAATGCAATTCAATTCAAACAAATTCAATTTTTGAAACAAGGTAGTGTGTCATTTAGTTAGTAGGGGAGTGCAACTTACGGGTAAGTAGATGTTTCACATAATAATAAAGACCATCTAGCTTGCATTTCGACATGTCAAGCAACACCCATTGGAATGCAGGTTCGATAGTCTTCTTTGTATTAAATATTAATGTTTTTTGCATACATCTTTTTATGTTCAAGTATCTCCCTATGGGATGTTGCCATTGCATTAGTCCTAGCTCCGACAATGACCACTCCCCTGTAAGCCTTTGTAATTCCTCTCCAACTGCCTTCTTGAGCACTCTAATATTTCTCAGTTAGTCGCAGACGTCTTTAAATGATTCCCTGTCCTTTGTTGCCGAGCTTTTCTTTAAAGGACTTCCTTGGGCAGTAGCTCATGTCTGGTTGTTTCCTTTGCCATTTCCTAGCTTGAAGTTCTGCCCTGCAGGGAGACGTCTTGCTGAGAGGATTTTTGGGATGGAATACCGCCTTGCCAGAATGGGGTTTGGGCAAGCGTAGCAATATCCGCTATCCGGATGGCTGCAAGACAGCTTTCCAGATCAACTTCCCTCAGCGCTGAGCTTTTGCTCCTTGAAGAATTTTCAAGCCCCAAATCCAACATCTTCAGTACCATTTGCTACTGCCAGGTTCAATCTGCTAACGAGAAATTGTCCTACCTTATGTATGATTTTCTCATTGTTAAGTTGCAATATAAAAATGCCCTCGATATCCAAACCGACAAGGCTAACTCCAGCAATAATATTGGATTAGAATCTCTAGCATCTATCTTCTGTGAAATTCTGCATGCTATTGATGTGTATAGAATGCTAACGTTAACAGAAATACTTGATATGTTAGCAGATCATGATCCTGCCTATAACATTTGTTCAAATAACTACTGGAAATATGCTCTTGGAACTGCAACTAGGATCTTGCTGAAGAAGAATTTAGAGCCCGATTCTAACGCATTGAAGAGGATTAGAAAAGAATCAAGTGATTTGGATGTATTGGTGAGGGCAAATGTTGGACGTTTAGAATCCAATTTGGGAACTCAAAAATGTCGTCAGCATAACAATCTGGGAGCTGGAGGCAGAACTCTAGCGAGGGAGAGGCAAACCCTAGAAGGTGGCAGGGTGCTAGTGAGAGAAGATAAAAGAGCCATGTTAAAGATGGATCATGTTGAAATGTTTCCTTAAGGATGAAGAAAGGTTGCTTCTCGTTCAAGTTAGAGATGACCTACTTGATGGATCAAAAAGGTTCTCTCTACTAGCTCTGGGAATGACATACTAAAGAGAAATGCAAACTCTTCTCAAGAAAGAAATGTTGACATCTTTTTATAGAAATCTTATTGAAGAAATGTTAGACAGCTTTTTATAGGAATATTATTTGTACTCCTAGATGGCAACCCATCGTGCGATAGCACCTTGTTAATAATAGGCCACACTTATTTCAAATGTGTTCATCTTTCCCTCATTTAAGTAGTTAAATCTTAATCAAAGGTTATGTTGGAGTCTATCCTGCCATGGGTCTTCATTTCTACTTAAAAAAAAAGGAGTTTTATTTTGTGTACAATAGATCTCCAGCACCTCTGCAGCCTTCCTAGGCTTCTATGTCATTTTTTGAAACATATTTCAATGGAACCACCAATATGGAGCACCGATTTGGTGTTGTAAATGTTAACTATGTCAAACATATCCAGGAAAGTGCATATGGGCACAATTTAGGTCACTTCTTAAAAGCATGGCCATCCTCTTCAATCCATACTCTGCTCAAGCTCTCGATGTTAGATGTAACCTTAATGGCAAATGCCTTGCACTTTGTAAAACTGCTCTCATTCTTAACTTCCAGAATAACATTGTTGCATAAAGTAACAATGTTAATATCTTTGGTGGTTCTAGGGGCGTGCCATATTTATAGCTTTGATATAACAATCTCTAGCTGCTAACTACTCTATATAATCTACACAATTGATATTAGAACATTGTTATTACTTTATCAGGGGCCATCTATATCTTCGTTTTGAGGTCCCATTAGAGCACATAAATTTGTCAACATCCTTTTTGGCACTAGATCATAAGAGATGATTTATTGAAATGTACATGATCTGGATAGATTGAGAATCTGTTGCGGAATTGTGATGTTTGCAGACTAGCATATATTATGGGGTCATACTATGTGGGAGAAAAAATGGAATATTAATTCTAAAAAGTAACTAATTATGGCATGCCTTGACTAGAAGGTCCTCTAAATTTGGTATGAGTTTATGACAGGGTACAAGGTCCTTATTTAAGGCTTTTATATGCTGCCAATGAAGTTCGCATCTAAAAGAATCAATAACATATGTGCAGGGCCAACAAAGGATAAAGGTCGTGGTGCTGATTATGCAAGGAATCCTTGATACAATCTTTTAGCAGAGGTAAAAAAGCAAGATTTATCGATTACTAAAACAAGAAAATAATGCATGAATATGTCATTGTGCTTGCCCTTTCTATAAGCAACACTACTGCATGTTCTAGATTGACTGTCTGGCTTGACGAAAGAGGATGATTGTGCCACAGTTTGCATGCAGTTGAGATTTTAAAATAGTTTTTGGCATCTTTGCAATACACTGCATTTGCAGCTATGTTATTAAATATAGTCAATGTTTCATGCAAATTGTTAAAGTTCTTGCTGGATGAGTTTGATTGTCTGTCTCTCATTTTAAGGATCAATTTGATCCTGTTAATGCCAATACGTACAGAGATTGCTAGACTCTTAACAAGAAGTAAATTGAAAATCGGCATTTGATATTACCTGCTGCGTCATTCTGAAGGGCAAGTATGCTGACCTGGAAATTCAGGTCCTGAAACTGATGCCAACATGTCTGAGGTGTTCAAATGTATTCATGGCATTTTGAGAAAAAAACAATCCAGGATGTCTTTAACGTTCTTTCTGTAAACCAAAAGCTCTGCAATGTACTTTCTATCCGAACAGCTGAAAGTCCTTTCTTCTGGAAGATTGAGATATGATGGTTATGTGCATTGTATAATGAGAATCAACATTTTTTTCTACGCCGAAAACATGCGAGTTATATATAAATTATTACTTCTGAAGAATCAATGATATGCATGCATATTTTCTGTTGTATTACAGAGAGTATGTTTGTTGAAAACATCTACATGCATATACAAATCAAATAAATTCACATCATATTCATTCAGAACATCTACTTTCATGTACAAATAAACTAGGATAGAATTCATACTTTTACAAACACAACATGCACATTTGACCTTAAGGGAGTACTTCAGGATTTACAATGTCAAGATGTTATCATGGCCTTGATCAAGACATGGGCTTAGTTAGCCAGGCCAGGTTTTACAAGCCCAAAGTGCAAAGTGTGTCCTCCCATTTCATTATTTCATGTGCCATTCTTTAGCATTTTTAGACTAATGCACGAGGTGGTGGTGGCTTTTTTTTTTTTTTTTTTTTTTACTTTCAATTTTTCAAAGTGGCATGTGGAGTAGAATTTGCTTATTACTGGAAATGTTGAGCAATTCTTTACGATGTTGGTGCCTAGAATTTTATCAAAGACATATCCATAGAGTTCTTACAAAACAACAACCTTATTAAATGTTTGCATTATGCATCCTATACTACCATGGACGCAGCCTGACTAGAGACAACTCAGGTCGAACTTTGATTTTCCAAAAATGCACTACGATTTTTGAAAGCTCATGTCCATTGCTTTGATGTCAGGCTCTCATGGGAACATGATAATTTGGTTGAAGATGCAAAAATCAAGAAATGAATTGGAGATGGCTTCATGATGCAAGATAGCCGTTGCGGATTGAGGATCATTGATGAAAAACTCTTCCTATTTTTTATGCCAAAAGGAGAGTGAAAGGTCCATAGACCTGCCTTGGTGAGTTTCTTCTTTAATTAATGCATCAAATGGATGGACAAATTTTGCGGACCGAATTAGAAACAATTCCAGAAGAAAGATTCAATAACAGGCTTCAATCAGGATGGAATTCTTCCAATTGGGATTATTTTCAATTTCTTTTGTTACTTCTCCATTTTATGGCCAACGTAGAGATCCTTGGGGATTTGGAAATCCAAGATATGGAGTATTGGTCCATGTTTGTGATAGAGATGATGTGTCAGACTTAGTGGCTCTTCCAATAACAATTGCGTTCTATGTTCATTAAAAGATCATGTATCATGTATTAAAGGATATTTTTTGTTGATGTACTTAACTACTTCTAAAGGTGACATTTTGAGCATAAGTTTTGGATCTGCCTTTCAACTTTTTGTCTTTAGAGGTAAATTAATTACCTCCCACCTTCCTTATAAAGCATTATTTTCTCTATTAAAATCGATAAACGCAAAGTTTATACATTGATAATACTGTCATGAGACAATTCAATAACAAAAGTACTTACAAATGCAAAAAATGTCTATTCTTGCGAATATCAAGATGTGCTGTTGACAGAAGTTGCACATACGGACGTTAAAGGCCGAGTAAAAACATATGCCACGACATTAGCCCGGCAACGCCGGGCACACGTTTACTAGTTTATGTTATATTCCAATCTTTTCCATAATCCATGATACATTCAAGTCCCAAATGTGACGACATATTGCTCATGCCTTGATGACATCATATTTCACACAATGAGAGTTAAAGCAACCTTTATTTAAGGTATAGATACAACTTTAGTGACTAAAATAAGCTAATTGAAATCGATTCCATGCATCTGAAGATTTTATTATAGACCTCCTATATAACGAATGATGTAAACGCTTGTGAAAATGATAGGTTTCTAATAGAGTGGACGTCATATTACACAACAATTAGTTCGTACCCACTAGAACTAGAATGGTTCTAGGACTTTATGATTTTGCATAAAAGTCGATCATCAATATGATAGTTGGGTTACTATAACTTTTGGTGGCATAATTTAAGGAAGGAAGGAAGGAAGGAAGGAAGGTACTTTTATCGTCCACGGAGACCAATCGATCTATGGGACCCAATACAAAAACGCAGCAAGCGGATTACTGCCCGGATTAAAAAACCCCCGCCCCGAAGGGTTTTCGAGGGAAAAACCGTGGCAGCAATCAGCCTGCTGACAAACTGTGCTAATCATATAAAATGCAGAAACATCCCAATACACACTCACCCCGGTTTTTGGTCCACTGTTGAAAACATCAGTTTTGGTAGGTCTACATGTCCTGTTTTCAAAGAATCCTACATGTGGATTTGTGAAGGTATGGTTTTGTTCGATAATGGTGTTCTTTTTTCAGTGGACTAAAACATCCACTGTTGTTTTGTAGTTTCTTCTATTGTGACATGTCATTTTATAATACAATCCACTGTAGGAAAGAGTACTTGAATTTCTACATGTCTAATAATTCTATTGTCACATGTCTTTATAGATGTAGGAAAGAATATTTGATTCTCTACATGTCCTATACTTCCATTCACATGTCTTTATAGTAGTAGGATGAGTACTTTTATTTGCTAAGGCATTGTAGGAAAGAATACATGAATTACGACATGTGTAATACTTCTATTGTCACATGTCTTTATAGAAGTCGGGAAGAATACTTGATTCTCTACATGTCATATGCTTCCATGTCACATGTCTTTATAGTAGTAGGACCAGTACTTTATTTGCTAAGGCATTGTAGGAAAGAATACATGAATTACGACATGTGTAATACTTCTATTCTCCACATGTCTTTATAGAAGTAGGAAAAGAGTACTTGATTCTCTACATGTCCTATCCTTCCATATCACGGGTCTTTATAGTGGTAGGGACAGAGTACTTGATTTGCTACATGTGATGCATGCACGATCACATGTTCTTATACTAGTATTCCATGTAACACAAGTTACTTCAACTACTTCAATTACTTAACACCTATTTTTGCATAACGTGGGCAACAACATGCCAAGGTGGCTCTAACATGCCACCTAGGCTCAAACATGCCAAGGTGGCTCCAACATGCCACCTAGGCTCCAACATGACAAAGTGGCTCAAACATGCCACCTAGGCTCCAACGTGCTCAAACATGCCACAAGCCCAACATGCCACCTATGCTCCAACTTGCCAAGGTGGCTCAAATATGCCGTGGGCTCCAACATGCCACCTAGGCTCCAACATTCCTAGGTGGCTCAAACATGCCACATAGGCTCAAACATGCCATGGGCTCACTTAGGGGGCTCCAACATGCCAAGGTGGTTCCAACATGCCACCTAGGCTTCAAACATGCCAATGTGGCTCAAACATGCCACCTAGGCTCCCAACATGCCACCTAGGCTCAAACATGCCAGGTGGCTCAAACATGCCAAGGTGGGCTCAAACATGCCACCTAGGCTCCAACATGCCACCTAGGCTCAAACATGCCAAGGTGGCTCAAACATGCCACGTGGGCTCCACTATGCCACCTAGCCTCCAACATGCCAAGATGGCTCACAACATGCCACCTAGGCTTAAATATGCCAAGTTGGCTCAAACATGCCACCCTAGGCTCCAACATGCCACCGCGGGCTCTAACCCCGCCACCTAGGGCTCAAAACATGCCACTGGGCTCCAACATGCCCACGCCAAGGTGGCTCCAACATGCCACCTAGGCTCCAACATGCTCAAACATGCCACGCGGGCTCTAACATGCCACCTATGCCCAATCCTGCCAAGGTGGTCAAATATGCCACGTGGGCTCCAACATGCCAAGGTGGCTCAAGCATGCCAAACGGGCTCCAACATGCCACCAGGCTCTAAATACGGCAAGGTGGCTCAAACATGCCACGTGGGTCTCCAACATGCCACCTAGGCTCCAACATGCCAAGGTGGCTCCAACATGCCAAAGTGGCTCAAACATGCCACCCAGGGCTCCAACGTGCTCAAACATGCCAAGGTGGCTCAAACATGCCGTGGGCTCCAACATGCCAAGGTGGCTCAAACATGCCACCCTAGGCTCAAACATGCCAAGGTGGTTCCCTTACGCTGCCAAGGTGGCTCCAACATGCCACCTAGGCTCAAACATGCCAAGGTGGCTCAAACATGCCACCTAGGGCCGCAAACATGACAAAATGGCTCAAACATGCCACCTAGGCTCCAACGTGCTCAAACATGCCGCGGGCTCCAACATACCACCTATGTCCAACTTGCCAAGGTGGCTCAAATATGCCACGTGTTTCCAACATGCCACCTAGGCTCCAACATTCCTAGGTGGCTCAAACATGCCATCTAGGCTCCAACATGCCACCCGTGCTCAAACATGTCGGTGGCTCAAACATGCCAAGGTGGGCTCAAACATGCCACCTAGGCTCCAACATGCCAAGGTGGCTCAAACATGCCACGTGGACTCCCATAATGCCACGTGGGCTCCAACATGCCAAGGTGGCTCCAACATGCCATGCAGGCTCCAACATGCCAAGGTGGCTCGGGCATGCCACCTAGTCTCAAGCATGCCATCTAGGCACCCCAAGTGGTGACATGGCATGCCAAGTAAGCAAGGTCAAGTTTTGACTAGGCAAAAACCAAAGATGTCCATCTTTGGTCTTTTCATTGGGTGATGTTGCCAAATTTTAGGTGACATGGCTAGATGATGGTGACATGGACCTTGGATGTCCGCAAACAAGGCGGGCACCTCGGACGGGGCCCCCTTTCTTGTGAAGGGGAGTCTCCGAAAAGGTAGATATGCTGGTGCATTTTCTCTTCGCGTATCTGGCGTCATCCGCACATCCCGCCAAGATTTCACCTTTTCTTTGTGTTTATGCTCTGGAAATTCATAACTAATGCATGGGGCGGGGAAAAATCTGGTTTTCAGCCACCTGGCTTGCCAAGTGGCCCCGAGAGTATAGGAAAATCCCGGTATTTCCGGATGAGTTTTAGACCCTCGATTTTTATTGGGATGGCCGCTGGGTTGGCCCGACAAAGGTTTAGACCACGTTTTCAATTTTGGGGCATGGAGGAGACCCCGGATTGGCGATCCGACCTCGCCGCGTCGTCGGAACGCTTAAATTACCCTAGGGACAAGTTCCACTACGAAGCTTTTCCCAAGGGATCAATCACTTACCCCTCACTAGGAGGTATTCAAAGATCCACCTCCATGCCAATTGACTACAAGTGTAGTAAAATCCACCTACTTTGGCGTTTCTTGGAGAGGGGTGGTCTTCTGCCCACTCTAAACTTGGTCCCCTAGGTAATGGGATGTTAGGGTCCATTGGCATGAGCCGCCTCTGGGGTGGGGGTCCGGGGCCCTCCGCCCCACTTGGACTAGCCCCTCGAGAACAAGATACTTGGGGTTCACCCTGAGGCCCCGGGTAGAAGATTGAAGGAGAATAGCAGCACTAGGACCTAGGTGGTATATACAGTGACCACGGAAGAAAAAAGCTAGCTCCACTACCTAGTAGGACGCCATCGGCCCGTTGGTCTCCTGGAAGGGGTTGGCTCCGGAAGCTCGCCTCATGCCTCTGCTTGTGCTTCTATTGCCGGTGCATTTTTTCTTTCATGTGCAGCGCCATGCCGCACATCCCGCCAAGATTTCACCTTTTTTCGAGACCCCAATTTTTATCTCAGGCTTTTTCTTTTGTGTTTATGTCTTAAATTCATAATTAATGCATGGGGCAGGGAAAAATCCTGGTTTTCAGCCAGCTGGCTTGCCAAGTGGCCCCGAGAGTATGGGAAAATCCCCGGTATTTCCGGATGAGTTTTAGACCTCGATTTTTTATTGGGATGGTACCGCTGGCCTTGACAGGTTTAGACCACGCTGATTTTGGGGCATGGAGGAGGCCCCTGATTGGCGATCCGACCTCGCCACCACGCCGTCTCGAACGACCAAATTACCCTAGGGGACAAGTTCCACCACGAAGTTTTCCTGTGGGATCAATCACTTACCCTCACTAGGAGGTATTCAAAGATCCACCTCCATGCCAAGTGTGTAGTAAAATCCACCTACTTTGGCTTTCTTGGAGAGGGGGTGGTCTTCCCGCCTACCTAAACTTGGTCCCCAGGGTAATGGGATGTTCGGGTCCATTGGCGGAGCCAGTTCGATTCCGGGAGTGGGGGTCCAGCCCGCCCTCAGCCCCCGGATTGATTAGCCTGCAAGAACAAGATACTTGGGGTTCACCCCCGAGGCCCCGTAGAAGATTGAAGTGACAATAGGAGCACTAGGACTGCTAGGGTGGTATACATGTGACCACGCGGAGAAGAAAAGCTAGCTCCACCGCCAAGAGGGACGCTAATGACCCGGCAAGCTGGCCTCCTACGGGAAGGGGTTGGCTCTGAAGCTCGCCTCATGCCTCCTCGCAGGGCCGTTGGAACCTAGGGTGGCATGTTGAGTTTCTACGCGGGCATATGGAGCCACATTGACATGTTTGAGCCTAGGTGGCATGTTAGAGCTTAGGTGGCATGTTTGAGCCACCTTGGCATGTTAGAGCCCACGTGGCATGTTGGAGTCCACGTGGCATGTTTGAGCCACCTTGGCATGTTGGAACCTAGGTGGCATGTTGGAGCCCACGTGGCATGTTTGAGCCACCTTGTCATGTCGGAGCCTAGGTGGCATGTCTGAGCCACCTTGGCATGCCTGAGCCACCTTGGCATGTTGGAGCCCACATAGCATGTTTGAGCCAACTTGGCATGTTGGAGCCCGCGTTGCATGTTTGAGCTCCAACACACAGGGTTTACGTTTCGGAGGCCAAAATGTGGTCGTTTTCTTGGATAGCTAGGTGAGCCTTTGCTAACCACATATGCGGAGCCATGGCAACTGAAATAACAGAGTTTGGATCTATTGGCCATCCCGAATGATCCCAAACAGTTTTGCTACTGCAAAAGGCGCTCTTGACTTCTAATTGCCACACTGGGAGGAGGATAACTCCAAACCCCATTCTATCAGTTCCTATTGCTTCATGTTTTCAATTGCAGCTTCTCAACCATGTCCCAAGTGCAACCGACTAAGACTCGACCCCCATAACGTAAACCCTTCAATAACCTAGCAACACACGTGGTTTACGCCGAGGCTATATCCTAGTCGATTAAGCCAAAATCTTGCACAATGTCATCACAGAGGGAGGGTGTTGATGCCATAAGATGTGCCTTTAAAACCTTCCCGGAGGCGTTCCCCCAAAGGTCCTCTCCCCAAAGAACCTTGGCCACGGATGGGCAACTTTCCCAACTCCGGAATCGTGGAACTCGACCGCCAATGGACTCAAAACGTTGACATTACCCCGAGACCAAGTTTCGTGGGTAGAAGACTACCCTTTTCCAAGAAGCCAAAGTAGCTCTGCGTCCAACATGTTCGTGAGTCAACCGGGTCTAAGAGGTGGTGATCTTGCGCCATGTAGAGGGTTCAGATTTTTTCGTTGCAAAAAATGACCGTTTAACTTGGTCCCTAGGGTAATTTTACCGCTTCGGATGGCATGGCTAAGTCGAATCTCTATTTTCGAGCCTTTGTAACGCCTCGAACGACAAAAATGCCTCTACCAAAAGTTCCAAAGGTTATCATATTTCTTGCATGAAGTCCTATCATCATGCCCACATGGCATGTTTAAGCCACCTTGGCATTTTGAGCCACCTTGGCATGTTGGACATAGGTGGCATGTTGAGCCACCTTAGCATGTTTGAGCCACCTTCAGGCCGGAGCCCAGGTGGCATGTTCGCGCTCTAGGTGGCATCACCTTGGCATGTTGGAGCCTAGGTGGCATCACATGCCAAGGTGGCTCAAACATGCCACATGGGCTACAACATGCCACCTAGGCTCCCAATAACATGCCAATGTGGTTCCAACATGCCACCTAGGCTCAAACATGTCAAGGTGGCTCAAACATGCCATCGAGGCCCCAACATGCCAAGGTGGCTCAAACATGCCACGGGCAATCCAACATGCCACCTAGGCTCAAACATGCCACCTAGGCTCCAAACATGCCACCTAGGCCCCAACATGCCAAGGTGGCTCAAACATGCCAAGGTGGTTCCAACATGCCAATGGGCTCCAACATGCCAAGGTGGCTCAAACATGCCACGCAGGGCTCCAACATGCCAAGGTGGCTCAAACATGCCACGGGTCCAACATGCCAAGGTGGCTCTAACATGCCACCTAGGCTCTAACATGCCAAGGTGGCTCAAATATGCCACACAGTTCACCTAGGCTCCAACATGTCAAGTCGGGTTCAGCCATCGGCTCCAACGCGCCATCTAGGCTCCAACATGCCAAGGTGGCTCAAACATGCCACCTAGGCTAAAAATGCCAAGGTGGTTCCAACATGCCATCTAGTGGTTCATGCCACCCAGGCTCAAGCACGCCACCCAGGCACTCCACGCATGGCATGTTTGAGCACCGTGGCATGTTGGAGCCTAGGTGGCATGTTTCAACCACCTTAGCATGTTGGAGCCCACGCAGTGGTGTTTGAGCCACCTTGGCATGTTGGAGCCTAGGTGGCATGTTTGAGCCCGCATTGACATGGGCTGGTTTGAATAATCCGCCCCTCTTATCGAGTATCCTGCCAGGCAACATTGAAGTAGATGTCCCCACACACCCCTCCCTCGAAAGCCTATCCGCCCCTTTGTCACGATTTAGTAAAAAAAAAAATACCAAAAATCTAGTACGCTTTGTCTTATCCGGGCGAATGAAGTTGGGGGGGTCGATAGGTTCAAAGGGGCGGATTAGTTCAATGGAGGGGCCGGATATCAAAAAAGAGTCGCTCAGCCGGATATTACAAGAGAGGGGGCATGTTGGAGCCAACTGTAGCATGGTGAATCCTTAGGGCACAACATTTGAATTATAAAAAATAAGATATGAATTAAACCATTAAAAAATATTTCATTAATCAAGATGCATGGTGGAGATCTTGATCCTGGCCCTATTATGTTATTGGCCCTTAAAAACGACGCATCACATTGATGACGCCATCAACGCCAAGATGCTGATCCGTCCTCTACCCTCATTGGGTCCCACCGAGGTTCCTTTGTGTTTTTCGCTTCCCTTGGCCATGGCGATGGTAGAGGTCCTAGGCTATGGCAATGCTCCCGCCAGATTGATTGGTGCACATGCTCCATGCATTACATGGCGCGGCGCCGGAGCTCCTATGTTATGGCGATGTATGAGCTCCTGGCTGGGCGGCAATGTGCCCCCGATTTCCTTTTCTCCATTGGTCAAGCTCATCTTTGGTTATGGCTTGTAGCGACAGGCGTAGCCGCCCATTTGGGGTTATCATGTATTTAAAATAATGTGAAGGAGCCACGATAGGTGGTAAAACAACGTTTTTGTGTCCGGGATAAATCCCACCTACGCCTAAAGCACTTTTGGGTCGGCCTCCCCGCCATTATTGAATACAGAGAGAGATCGGATTCTACACCCGCCGATGCCGCATTAATTTTGCTTCTGCTGCCATTTTTTCGTGATCCAAAAGACCCTGGTTGATCTATTTCGTGTTATTCCCGGTTTTTCTCTTCATTTCAGATCAATAACAATGGAAATTGTTTTATTATCATGTCGGATTTAAGGTTTTGAAGTGGCTAAGGTACCAGATTCACAATAGCCGATCAGTCGCGAAGAACTCTTTATGGTCCTGACTCATGCAAGTTCCTATCGCGTAATGGTATATTTACTCATTTTCATTCCTCGATTCTTCCTTTCGCTTTCCTTTGTTTTTTCTTTTTCGTGATCAAACACGCTAGGACTCATTTTCCCTTTTATTTTCTTTTTTTCAATCAACTACAAGCTTCTCCTCAACAACCGCAGCCTACAGATACATCTAAAGCTTGTCCGCCTAAAGGCAAAGAAGCTTGTCCGCTTAAAGGCACGTGTTTGCCCGCCTAAATCCAAAGAAGCTTGTCCGTGCCCTTACTTCGCTGGTTTCGGGCCGAGCACTATTAACCCTAGAGCTAGCTAATTCAACCCGAGAGCAAATCCTAGAACCGGAGTATGCATATGTAGATGAAGCGGGAGTCGCTTGCTTCTCTTCCACTACCAAGAATTTAAAGAGCTTGCAACCATACCAAAAAATCAAAAGCCGTGGTGAATGGTAATGGTGTTGCCTCTCCCGAAGCCCTGGGGACATAGCATTGCGTGCTTGAACCAAGAGGTTTGATCAAAGCCGATTAGCAATACCAATTGTGCTACATTGTTTTTAATCTTAACCATTAATTCAATTGTTTTGGACCTTTACCATTGAATGTTTTAATCTAACGTTGAAATTTAGATTGCAATCTATTATTATGCGTGAATGAGAATCTAGATAACATTGTATATTATGCCTTATGGACTTTTTTTGGGTTCGATTCCCAAAAAAGGTTTTCCTTTTTTAAAATAAAAAAGAGCAATATAAAGTTCATAATATATTAGCTTTTAAATTGTGGTCTATAGGAATTTTTTTTAATGTCCGACACGACGGTCAACATTTGATTTGTTAGAAGACATATTAAAAACAATACTTTGTTTTTCCCACGTGTGATAATAATGCTTTTTTTATTTCAAAAGTATGCCACGGTCCATATTTGATTAGCAAGAATAATGTTTTTTTTTTTTTTTTTAAAATATGCCACGGTTAATATCTCATTAGTTAAACAACCACATTAGAAGCACATATTTTTTCTACGGTAATAATTTTATTTTTTCAGATGTCCTTATTTTAGGAAAACTATAGCTAGATTTCAATAACACATGTAGGGTTTTGTAAATTAAAAAAAGGCCATAACGTGATTTTTTTTTAATTTTGCAAAAACAACACTTTTTGAAACAACATGTCCACATCGCGAAAAAGAACACTTGAAAACATCAATTTTCTATTTCCTATGTTTTTTTTTTCTTTGTAGTGTTTTTATTTCTATTGTTGTAATTTAGTTTTTCAGTGTAGTAAAATTAAAACCTACACGCGTCTATTTTAAAGATAAACAACGATGGTTCCGCCTAAAAACAATAAATGAAGGAAAAAAGTACACGCTGACAAAAATTCACAAAAAACCATGTCAATTTTTTTCACGCTGCGGATTTTTTCCGCCAAGAGACCACCGGCTCTTTGTGCAAATCCGGATAAACAGCCACGTGGACTTTGGGGGCCATTTTTGGTGTTGTTTTTGGCATAAAACAACACTTCCGCACAACTAAAAACAACGTGGACCAAAAATTGGGGTCTGGCAGGATATACAATCATGCACCACCCCAGAAGTGCCTAGTCACGGACAAACAAAGTGGGGCAATGTGACTCGCAGGTCCAAGACTCTCGGATGTATGACCCCTGTGGTCTGTGACCGATTGTGTTCATCAAGAAATGCAAGGGCACGCCCGCCGCATCAAGGGAGCGTGATCCGCCCGGATCCGACCAACACTGGGCAACTCGAAAGTGTGAGACTCATCCTCAATGGCACCCGCTTTGACATCAATCGACAGAAGTTCCGTTCCGGCGGGCTCCCCAATCCACCCCGCCCGCCTCGAGCGCGAAGATGGTGGCACATGCATAATGGAGGCAATGAGTCCGCTTTCAAAAGGCGAACAGGTAGATTTGTGGCCCCGGGCCAACACGGTTGATGTGCTCCTTGTAATGGGCCATTTTGACACGCTCTAGAGCAATGGGGTCCCAGAGCTTGCCAAGGAAACAAGCATCTAGGTAATTCCCAGCAGGGCCACGATCGGCCGCTACCCCAGAGGAGATCCGTGCTCCTGCCGACGTTCCATCTGGCGAACCACCGATCTCTTTACCCCTCCAATGGGCCTAAGCCTGGCGGGACTCATGGCCACGGTGTAAGCCGCGCGGAGGCGAGCATCACCCATAGTAACCACTTTCCAAAATAGACGATGTGTCTATCATAATCGCCTACCGGCTGCAAGAATCGATTTCTCGCAAATAGAACCGATAGGGACTGAAGGTTTCACCCCTGTGCCCGTAAGGCCAAAATGCCTTACTGCTCGCCAAGTCATTCCTGTGTCGCCAAAGAGACGACCGGCCCCAAACCTCGACCGCATAAAAGGACAGTTCGACCGGTGCTCCAGATGTGACCGATGGCCCCAATCATATAGCTCGCACGGTGGACTTGTTGTTACGATGGCATAAAGCGCTTTCGGCCTGGCTGTCACCCATAAGCGGATAGACCCCCCAAGAGCGAGGAGGGGAACTCCACCCCTAGGTACTTGTAGGTGGGCGTGACGCCCACTGGCCCCCTCGAGTATGTGAGAAAAAGTGGAGGCATGGGGTGACGGAAGAGGATATGAGAACCACCCCGGTCTTGGCCGATTGACGGCGCATGTCAGAGCCCGAATAAAATGTGTCTAGGGCATCCGGAGGACGATAGCTTCTGGGTGTGGGCGGAGGCCAACATCGGCCCCGTGATAGATGCCGGGCGGATGAGACGGTGCAAAAGCCGTATGCCATCCCCATGCTCGCAGAAGCCGTGGCTCTTAACCGACAATGTAGAGGCTAAAAAGTGTTGGCGAGGGGGGCAACCGCCGGACTCGAGCCACACGGTGAATGCTTGGCCCGGGTCGATCCCCGCCAACAACTCCCATATACAACCTTGTATATGGCATTTGACAGCAGCTGAGCCCCAGATTGACGCATCTAGCCCCGCCTTTTCTTGGACCAGACAAAAGCCTTTGCGAAGTCCACAAAGCAAAGATACAAGTCGGCCCGATGATTCCGGTACCGTCTTCAATCGATTACCGCAGCGTAAAGATATGGTCAATCGTTGAGTGGCGGGGTCGAAAAGCCCTTTTCGCAGGTGAGGGTCGCGACATCCACGCCTCCGCCCGGGTCAACCGCCGCCGAGAATGCCCAACAGTTTGGCAAATCTTGAACCGACCATGATCGGCCGGTGAATTGGTCGGACGGTGTGGGTCGCCCGCCTTGTGAATGGGAACAACCTCGCTGGTGGTCCATTGTCGGGGAAACCTCCCCGCAATGCTCATGGCGGGGTAGTGAGGACCGGCACAAGCGGGGCCGCCTCGCCCACTTGAGTAACTTCGGCGCCTTGATACCATCGAGGTCAGCCCGCCTTCCCATTAGCTAGCCGTTGCGTGCCCTCCTCAACATCCTCGCCCACGAACCAATGGGGCCATCATTGGGTATGGGCATAGACGCCCGCCCCCGGGTCATAGAGCCGCCAGCAAGTACCGCTCCCGGGGTGTGATGTCCCCCGAGGGTCAATTGGCCTTCGAAGCACTCAAGGCCAAAAGGTTCGGGAGGATGAGTGTCCAAAGCCGAACATCTCCCCTCGATGCTTGGCAAGGTACCGGCGCCTTTGTGTCCTTCGGATGGGCGTGATGCGGTGGTGGCCCGCAAGGGTACCGGATCCGTATCGTGACGGGAGCCGCCGCTATGCGTTCTTTACAATCGCATCAAACCATCGTTACGCGGGAATGTTGCTGACCCCGAAATGGGCGACGCTGGAGGGGGTCCGCCAGCACCTATCCGCTGCATCCCGTAATAGCGAAGTCACCTGGTCCGCTCACGCTTCAGTGTGGAGGTCTGCAGAATTACTGGGGAGGGCGTCCATGAGCATCTTGGCAGTAGTCCTCACCGCTCATAATCGAAGTCTCAACCGAGGACGGCGAGGGGCTGGTATAGTGGGGTTCCGGGCGGCTCGCCAAACCAGGTCCAAATAAAGTGGAGGTGATCTGAGTCGACCTCCTCATCCCCGACCGTCTGCGCCCACCGGAAACGGCCCGATGAGATGCATATCTTGGCGAACTACAAGCACATAGTCCACCACACTAGACCCTCCCCCGATTGTCCCGTCTGCATGTGCACTTATGAATCGGGCCACCGCGGAAAGGCCATTGCAAATTATCAAGTCAAAATGCCACATAGCAGGAGCAACCGTCTGCCAAAGCGAGTGACCTGGCTCACATCCGACCCGCGTGGCTGTGCTACTGGGCGGGGCATAGCTTGCAGGACATCGCCGAGGGGGGTCAAGTCGCATGGGCTGCTCTACTCCTCGTCTGCATTGAAATCTCCAAGAAGGACTAACCCTACCCAATCGGGCCGATGCCAGATGTCATCATATAGATCGACATCTGTGTCCATCCTATCCGTGACGGGGTGGCTGCGATAGAAGGTGCCGTCGCCGTGAGGGAAATAACAAAAGTGCCGTAAAAAAAAGAGGGTTGCCACCGGTATTATGCACACACGAACCCTTGGCACCGTTGTGCTGCAACCGTAATCCGGAGGGTAACCGAATGTGCTAAGGTTGTCCGGTAGTAGCAAGCCACTCCCCATGACCCCGCGGTCCGCATGTGTATTGAAGACCGAGAAATGTTGGTAACCCGCAAATCAGGTAGCCTGTGCCCAAGATGCTCCCATGTTCCATGAGGAAGATGAGATCCATACCGGCCGCCACTTGAGTTCGGGACTGGCCCCTTCCTCGGCCAAGGGAAGCCTCGACACCTACGAGACCACCCGGAGGCACAATTCCTATTTGTCAACAGGATGGTACGCGCAACTCGAGTCGCGGGGGAGGACGGGAAGCGAGGCCGAAAGGAGAAGTAGATGGAGCGGAGGCAAAGATGTGGTCGGAGAGGGCGTGGGTCGAGGGGGAGCAGGAGTAGGAGCGTGGAGAAGGGGGGCCGTGGTAGTAGAAGCGTAAGGGTGGCCGCCGCGGTACCGTGGGGTTGGGGCCATGGGTCCGGCAGCCGAGTGTGTCAGGCCGAAAATGTGCATCCCCGCCGAACCAACCAATCCCCCGCACCCCCTATTGGCGCACGCCTCCCCGACCGATAAGCTCCCCTGCCCTCACGCGTGCCTCCCCGCTGCACGGTGTGAGGTCCCGGCCCACGCATGTGGATGTCCCTTCAACATCCGCCCCCACAATATGGCATCACGCGACCTGCATCCGCAAACTGAATATGACAATGCGGCCACGCCCCGCGCCGAGCCCTCCCATGCCGGGCTGCCGGCAGAAATGTGAACTGCCTCGAATGTCATCCGGATCGAATGTGTGTTCGATGTGGTGGGCAGACTCTCCCCTGTTCGCATGCCTCGAACTACTGGGGACAGGCCTCCTCCAAGGCCCCGAGTTCTCAATACCAAGGGTCCAAGGTGGGGCTAAGGCCGGTCCCGTGGCGGGGGTGGTGGTGGTGGCCGGGATGGCGGGAGGATCGGAATGTGGCCGATGGCGTGGAGTGGCTGGAGAGCCGGGGCAAAGAAGCGGGGGGCGTGGCTGCCGTGTGGGAGGCCGTGGGCGGATAGCGGTCCGAGCCACGCTTCTCGGGCCTGGCAGGCGGAAGCTTCGGAGTGACACTCTGCGTAGCCGCCGCCGCTGGGCCATCTCCGGGCCGTGACCGGGCCGCACTGACTATGAACCTCCTGTGAGGGAGACTCCTGCTCGTGGGTGGACGGTTGTTCGGGGAACCCCGAGCTCTGTGCTCGAACTCACGGTAGCGGCGTGCTCCCGAGATTGACGGCCTGCCGGGAGGGCTCTGCTTCTTCAGGTTCGGTCTTACTCTCAAGATCCCGGCCGCGGTAATCCGTCATGCGCAAAGAGCAGCGCAAGCCCCGTGCCATGGTGGTGGTGGCTGGCTCTACCACTGAAGCCGAGACAGCGTGACCATCGTCTCCCTGTATTGCGCGCTCCTCTCCTGTGTCATGGTGTCCAGAGTGATGAACACAGAGCTCCAGTGGCCCGCATGTCACGACCTCACAGCGGCTGCTTGCAGTGTGCAAGGCCAAGGCCATCTTCCACATCTTGTCTTGAGGTCTCCAAGCTTTGTGTCACGGTTCTTCTCGACCCACAGATTTGCCTTTTGAGGCACATGGGATCTTGAGGACTCCATCTCCCTTTGCCACCATGCCCGGCCCGGTGACCTTTGCATTTAGCCTCAATACGAGCCTGTTAGCCTCCATTCCCGGCTTTGGCGTGGCTCCACAATTCGGGCCGAGGCAGGAGTTCCTATGTGGTCTCGAGTAATTAATCCCTTCCTACGGGCCGGCCTCGGGCCGAGGGGGGCCTTAGCCTTAGCCCAGCCTCCTTCTTCATGGAGGATGACTCTCCCCGCCCATGATGGCCGACGGGACTGCTTTGGCGCGGCGGGCCCTCGCCTTTGGGTTTCCTGCAGCGGCCCATCTTCCGCGGGCCATGACTCCCCAAAGTTTGAGGGGTCTCCGGCCATGGAAAGGGTGCCTAGAATTGAATTTGGGGACTCAAGAACGCTGGGCAGCACCTTTGGGTTAGTCAACGGAAACCCTAAGTGGTGGGCAGGGTGCCACTCCACCTAACAATAACAAGGAATGCTATTCGATTTATTCTCTGTCACGATTAAACAAGTTGAAAACTGTTGATAAACTATGTCCCGGTGCATTGTAAGCGATTTGATCCAACTTTCCATGTTTATTCTAGTGGGTAATCGTCATCTGGGTCGCAGAACGCCTACTGTGCAAACAAGGAAAGTCATTCCCAAAACAAATTTTGCCCTCAGAATAAATGATAGAAAAAACTAGTAGAGATAAAAGGGTGTTACCTTTGACGATTCACCATATCACCCCCTTCATGTTTGAACACGATGTTGCATAATCATGACAAGAGTTTTTTCGTGGGAACAAGATGTGGATTTGGGGAACTATTGGTCAAACAGCCATCATAATGAGTGATACTCTTTTTCCTCATTCACATTGTAGCATTTGTGGGATAATTTAAAATACATGAGCATGACATTTTTAGTAATAGAATTGTTATATTTTTTAAAATTATGAGATAGATTGATAAATAGCAACATCCCCTAGGGACATATGAGAGAGTAATAATTCTCTAATTAACTTGTTCCTGCTAACGTTTGTCTAAGACATGCTTACTAACACTATAGTTTATCCTATATTTTCCTTTCTAGTGCTCGCTAATTTAAATGGGCCATGAAACAACATGCTAATATTGTAGTTTATCATATCTTTTTCTTTCTAGGATTATGGACCTTTTAGAATGATGGGGTCTAGTTGATTTAAACGATGCAGGAGGCCAGGAAAAATATAGCAGAACACATGTACAATACTACGAAATGAAGTTTTGGTAGTTACATGTATTTGTCGACAAGTCTAGAGAAGGACATTGAGATATCTCAACAAAGACCATAGACACGATTAGGACATCACAGACAATGATATGATTCAATAGAGACCTAGAGCTAAATCTTTAAGAAAAAAATCAAATTGCAAAGGAACTTTTCTAAGTGGACATAGACCCATGTGGCCAAATGTTGCCGACTATGTAGAAAATTAGGAAAGCATGGACAAAAGAAGACAAAGACTAAAGAGAAGGAAAAAAAAATGAAGACTCTGCGCCATGTAATAATTAGGTAGGGTCCTCGATCTGCTGCAGCGGCGGCACCACAAGCCGGATATGGGCGAGGAGCTTTGGTGGGTCTTCGAGAAAACATGGTATGTCATTTTAAAAGGATTTTTAACTCCGGTCAGACCTTGTTGTATGTTCCTATTGCCGTGTGAATCTTCTGCGTAGACTTGTGCTTGCCAGGGAAGATTTGGTGCATATTTTTCTCTATTACAGTTAAACTTTGGAGAAATATTCTCATTTGTGGCCCACAGTCTTTACAGACTGTCTTAGACCAGGGAAGCTTCCACTATAGTGTCTTACAATGATTTGTGAATCATATATAAGATGTTGCAATCAGTTCAGCATCTCACACCCTCTGCTGCTTCTTCTTGCTCTGAAGCAGAGATTTAGCAGAGTGAGTGAAGGCACATTTCATATTGTTGCAGAAGTAGCTCCTCCTTTAATTTGCATTGATTTGTTTTACAGGTCTGGTGTAGGAGAGCTCCAGCATCATGGAGGACCACAGAGGTCCTGCTGGGCTGATCTTTTCAGTGGCAATTCTTTTTGCCTGCGCACTAGCCGGTCCGGTTCGCGCAGATTACTATACTTATAAGTCTCCTCCTCCTCCTCCTTATCTATACAAATCCCCTCCACCACCTTCTCCATCTCCTCCTCCTCCATATGTTTATAAGTCTCCTCCTCCTCCTCCTTATCTATACAAATCCCCTCCACCACCACCTCCATCTCCTCCTCCTCCATATGTTTATAAGTCTCCTCCTCCCTCCTTACCTTTACAAGTCTCCACCTCCTCCTTCACCATCTCCCCCACCTCCATATCACTACAAATCTCCTCCCCCGCCATCGCCCTCGCCTCCGCCTCCATACCACTACAAGTCTCCTCCCCGCCATCCCCCGCCTCCTCCCCCATACCACTACAAGTCTCCTCCCCCTCCATCACCCCTCTCCTCCTCCGCCTTATCTATACAAGTCTCCTCCTCCCACCTTCTCCACCTCCCCCTATCACTATAAATCTCCACCTCCCCCATCTCCATCTCCCCCACCACCATTATATCATTACAAGTCCCCTCCATCGCCACTGCCTCCGCCTCCATACGTGTACAAGTCTCCACCATCACCTTCACCTCCTCCTCCATACCATTATAATTCCCCACCTCCGCCATCACCCTCACCCCCACCCCCATACCATTATAAGTCCCCACCTCCACCGTCACCTTCACCTCCTCCTCCATATGTCTACAAGTCTCCACCACCGCCCTCACCCTCACCTCCACCCCCATACCATTACAAATCTCCACCGCCGCCATCACCCTCTCCTCCTCCGCCATATGTATACAAATCCCCACCTCCCCCATCTCAATCTCCTCCCCCTCCATATTTTTACAAGTCTCCACCACCACCTCCAATGTACCACTATAAGTCCCCACCAACTCTACCATCTCCTCCACCATACATCTACAAGTCTCCTCCCCACCATCACCTTCACCGCCTCCCCCTTATCACTACAAGTCTCCACCTCCTCCTTCTCCATCTCCACCTCCTCCATACTACTATAAGTCACCTCCTCCACCATCCCCTTCTCCTCCTCCCCCATACCACTACAAGTCCCCACCTCCTCCCTCTCCATCCCCACCTCCTCCATACCACTATACATCACCTCCTCCACCATCCCCTTCTCCTCCTCCACCATACCATTACAAGTCTCCCCCTCCACCATCTCCATCTCCTCCGCCGCCATACTTCTACAAGTCTCCTCCACCACCACTTAAATCACCACCTCCGCCATACTACTACAAATCCCCCCCTCCACCTTCACACTATTACTAAAAGCCTCGAGTCTAGATGAGCATGGCATTGATATCAACAATAGCTTCAATACCTTCAATGCTAAATGAATTATACTCTACAACAATATCTTCAATTGTTTATGTCTAGAATGGACATCTAACATGCAGATGTTATGGACTCTAATAAACTTCTAAAGGGTCTATGTAGTTTGTAGGAACTGGAATTGGACCTGTTGATCCAATAAATGTTATATTAATGTTTCAGGAATCATCTTCGTGGAAGATGTTGAGGTTGCTCTTTTGAGTATTGTCTTGCAAACTAAATAAAGCCATATATGGATGAAAATAAGGTGCATATTGTTTGTTGGATGCTATTAATTGTATTGTTTAGTTCTGTGCTTACTGATGTTTGTTGAGTTATCACTAATATACAAGAAATTTATCACGGTGGCATTGGCTATTGTGAACATTTCTCTTCTTCTACTTACTCCTGTAAGGGCGGATTTGTATATCTTTAAAATGGTGCAAAAGATGTTCTTGAAATGCGAGGCCTAATAGTAAAGAATTTGTGTGGGAACATTCCTATGTATCGACTTATATATGTTAAGTTTGTGTGAGTATGAATTTGAAAACTAGAGGACTTGAACCCATGTTGTTGCCTCATGATTTTGTGTCCATAGGATAGACAAGGGTTGAGGACATGGGTTTTGTTAGAACATGGTCTCTCAAATAGGCCATTGTAGTTTATGAGAGACAAACCTATAGACATTTTCCACCTATGAACATGTATTCTTGGCTTCCTATACAATATCCCCCCCTCCCCCCCTTCTTTTTTTATTTGCTTTTTTCTCACATTTTATGGGAATGGCCCTTGGTTCAATTGCGGCTTTTTATTAATAGGGATGTAGTCACTATTTATGAGTCGACCAATGGCATACAAACGAATATTTGTAAGTATACCCATATGGTTGTTTACTATCTATATTTATCATTTTAGCCCCCTTTTTCCCTTAAAATAACATTTCAATAAGTAAGAGAACCATAGACCAATTAATATGGATAGCAAAAAAATAACTTTGACTCATCCCCTAAAAAATGCAAATTTTATTATCTTTGCCAGTGTCACGATAGATCCCAAATTGTCGAATCAATTTAGTCATTTAAAAATCTTGTTGGGCTAAGTAATAGTGTAAAAGCTATATTATGAAGAATTGAATTAAATTGAATTGAATGTTTTTTATCGTCCATGGAGGCCAATCGTCCTATGGAATCAATACTAATGAGCAGCAGGTGTATTACTGCCTGGATTAAAGAATAAATTCACTAAAAGCCAAATTAAGTAGACTGAATGCTTTGGACTATCCAAACTAAGGACTCTGCTTTTGATTTGACATATTCGAGGAAAGAATAGAATGAAAGATCTACAAGGTTCGGCTGAGGGTTGTATGCACTTGGATCATTGGACTGGAAGCTCCAGCTAAGTTAGAATGCCTCCCAGCTATATGCACCTACAGATAGTGGACTCAAGGAAATGGGCACTTGGTCATCTTGTCCATAGGTAAAGGGTTTTAGGATCCATAGAAATTCGCCATATTCGAATAGGGTACAGTATTGCGGATGCAGTCCATCGAAAACTAGCTTATGGAGCTATGGAGCATCTAAGCAAAAAACTCTGCTGGTGGTAAACCTGTGAATGCCAATGAAGCCCGTGCAACCCGACCCGTCCATGCAACCTGGAGAAAACTGGTGAAGAACCTATGCAGCCTGCTTCTATCAGATGCCATAGCTAGCAAAGAAAAAAGAGAAAGAGAAAGAACCCTATGCATAAAATCCTGTACATGAGGCCCAATTGCCAAATCCAAGTAAATCTGGAGGAGTTGGATCAAATTGCTCACAATCTGCAACTCCAACTCTGCTGGAAATCTGGCCTGATATAAGGCAAGTAGACCGGACTCTCTAGGAAAATTTCAGGTGCCGCCAAGCATTAGATTTGCTATTTAAGTTTTTTTTTTTTTTTTTTTTTTTTTTTTTTGGTAAGGCAGGGCATAGACTTTTTGAGCAGGGCAAATCCTGGCATACATCCCCGGCTTCATGGAGCTTCTATTCTGGTATGACCTTATCTTGAATCTCCTTTTTGCATTTTGTGGTTGTGGTGGAAGCTTGCAGATCTGATCAAACATGTCATTTTGGCCCTTATGTTGCTTTACTGTTAGCTATTTGCATTTTTAAGCCAATTACCCTGACAAACAGGCAACATGTCAGAAGAAACACATCTCCGAGGATGTTCACAACAGGAGAAAGGTCATTTAGCGACATCTATAGTGACGTCTAGGTCACGTCTATGCGACGTCTGATGACGTGACACAGACGTCGCTGGAGACACGTCGCATGCGACGTGCGTCGCATGCGACGTCGGCAGGCGTGACACAGACGTGACGCAGACGTGACACAGACGTCGCATGCGACGTGACACGTGGAATATACACGTGGAATATACACATGGAATACCAAAAACATCCACCTGTGGCGTAAAAGCCACATGTATACGTCGCATGCGACGTGACACGTGGAATATACACGTGGAATATACACGTGGAATATCAAAAAAATCCACGTGTGCCGTAAAAGCCACGTGTATACGTCGCATGCGACGTCACGCAAAAAAATTATGAAAATCCACGTGTAATTAGAAAAGCCACGTGGCAATAAAAAAGTCACGTGGATAAATAAAAAAAATGTTTGGCTTAGATAATTATTACAATATGATGTACAAGGAGCAAAAGGGCATTTATATTTTTATATTTATATTTTTAAATAATCACAAAAGTATTTTTATATTTATATTTTTATATTTATATTTTTAAATAATCACAAAAGTATTTTTATATTTATATTTTTAAATAATCACAAAAGTGAATTGTATTTATATTTTTAAATAATCACAAAAGACTCGTTAAGGGGAGTATCCACCCTTTTAGCCTAGAGCTAATCTCGTCGGATTCGATTGGAGTAGTCATCCAGATTCGGGGTTGCGATTGGATGGCCCTCCACCATAGTTTCTGGATCCCTCGCCGAGGCCAGCCCCATGTCCTCGTCTAGGGGCTTGATTCATCTCTCCACTTGCTTCCTATAAAACCAAAAGAATATGGCATTAATGTAGTTCATAGAATTATAATAATTTTCTACAACGCACCCCGCATTCCGTGATGTGGGACGGTTCCCCTCTTTGTATAGCTGTTGATACAGATAAAAGCGACTCCCGTTCCGTGGCTATTTATGCGTGCTCCTTGCTAGGGGAAACCCGTATAGCCAGGTCTATGACAATATAACGAGTATTAGCTAATGACATTTAAAGTTCTTATTAAAATTAATATGAACTAATATAGCTCTTACGAATCTATGGCGAAACCCTTTCCGACCGCTAGAGCCCAATTGAGACGGATGTCGTTCACTTGCAGTTGCTTTGTCGGTTCGAGCTCTATGTTTCTGTTCTGGATCATTTGCACATTCGAATGCAATCTGATTACAAGGCACACAACATTATCACAAGTTAAATTGAACGAATGGCAAAAAAAATAAGAAATACCTTGATATCTTCCTTGTGGAGATTAAGTGGTTTAGGGACTTTTGATCAATCGCCTCCAACTTTTTTGCAAGTCGTCTTCAGTTCCTTGATCACTCTTTGCCTTTGACATAAATCGAAGATCAACGCAATATTAAAATAATAAAAACAAGACTATGACTAGGTCATGTACCTCCTTTTTCGTAGAAGCTCGCCCATCATCGAAGTGAGCTTCTTCCAGTTAAACTTCTTTACTTTTTCTAAAACAAAGACTTACGTGTCTAAAACAGCGAAATGGACGCTCTTCTTGGTGACACGACGTCGTCGGGATCCGGACCTCTCCAAGTCAGGCGATTCACGATGTTCTTGGGATCCCGAACCCTGTGATGATCGTCGCGATCTTGAACGTTGTGAGTCCATTGCTCCACTACTTCTTGACCTGGGAAGTAATAAGAGAATGAGCATCTTTAACATGCTGCAACCAAAGAAATGTTTGGTAACGTAGTGGATATATATTTTGTTGAAATCTCCCTCCAAGTTCCTTGCACCGGACCATGGGTGCGAATAGACCCTTACTCGGATCAAAAGCTAGATTTGGCTAGATAATAGAGGAGGCTTTGGACTGATGGAATAAGCTAGATAGACTAGATTAGATGTTTTGGATTAGGCTAGAGTATGATTAGGGACCCGAACACGTGGTCCTCCCACTCATGGTGCCTTCCCTAGCCACCTCTACCTAACAAAATAATAAGAAATGTGGGACTAGGGTCCGAACATCCGGTCCCCTCCACTCGTGGTGGAGCCGACCATGTCCTTGCCCTAGCTACTACCGGCTAAAACCGACAATGAGCGTGAACTAAGGCCCGAAACACGGTCCTCTCCACTCGCGGTGGAGCCGAGCCATGTCCTTGCCGTAGCCACCTCTACCTAAGAATGAGAAGAAAAGTGGACTTGGACCGGGACATCCTGGTCCTCTCCACGCAAGATGGAGCCGACCGTGCCCTTGAACAAGCCACTACAATTTTATTTTAGACCTAACAAATAACAAGTCGAAGTCGACTTGAACCCGTAAGTGATCCTCTCCACTCTAGGTGGAGCCACTGCGTGCCCTTGAATAAGCCACTCCTTAACCTAGGAAAATAAAATTTGATCATAGTGGAAGTGGACTTGAACCGGGTACACATGGTCCTCTCCACTCTAGGTGGAGCCGATCCCGTGCCCTTGAACAAGCCACTCAGGTCAATTTTTTTAACCTATTTAAAGCTATAAAAAAATGTTCAAGTGTGATGAACTTACCAAATGAAGAACGTGTGTGAGATAAGATCTCAAGGGCCCAAATAAAAAGGACAAAACCGCCAAACCCGCAGAAAAAAAAGTTAAAAGAATAAGAACAAAAGAAGAAGAAGATCGAAAAAAATAAAAAAATTAAAGTGGAAAAAATAGAAAATCAAGAAAAGAAAAAAATAATCGAAGAAGAAGATAAGGGTGGGAGAAACAAGAGAAGGGGGGGAGAAGAAATAAGGGAAGGGTCGAAGATGGGAAGGGAAAGCACGAAGGAGAGAAGAAGAAATGATGGGGGGGGGGGGAGGGGGGGAAGAGAAGAATAGAATCGAAGGGGAAGAGAAAGAATAGAAGGAGGAAGAAGGGAAGAAGGGAAGGAAAAGAAATATGAAGAGAAAAATAAGAGAAGGAAAGAAGAGATAAAAAAATAAGAGAAGAAGAAAGAATCGAAGAAGGGAAGAAGAGAAAGGAAGAATAGAATAATCGAAGAGAAGAGAAGAATAGAATCGAATAAGAGAAGAGAATAAGAGAATAAGAATAAGAGAAGAGAATAATAGAATAGAATAAGAGAAGAGAAGAATAGAATCGAGAAGAATAGAATAAGAGAAGAGAATAATAGAATCGAAGGGGAAAAGAAAGAATAGAAGGAGGAAGAAGGGAAGAAATAAGAGAAGGGAAGAAGGGAAGGAAACGAAATATGAAGAGAAATGAGAGAAGAAGAGAAGAAATGAGAAGAAATGAGAAGAGAAGAAGAAGAAGAAGAAGAAGAAGAAGAAGAAGAAGAAGAAGAAGAAGAAGAAGAAGAAGAAGAAGAAGAAGAAGAAGAAGAAGAAGAAGAAGAAGAAGAAGAAGAAGAAGAAGAAGAAGAAGAAGAAGAAGAAGAAGAAGAAGAAGAAGAAGAGGAGGATTCTTCTTCTTCATCTTTTGATAATGCTCTTATGAATTAGATATGCCTATGGAGGGTGGGCAAGGGGTGCTCCTTTAAATAATTTTATTAGTCTAATGTGTGCCTTGTCATAGGGTTCACATGGTGTAAATATAGTCCACATAAGCCCACTATGGAATGAACTTGCCTAAAGTTGTTCTTTAGTGGTTTGTTGTTGTTGTTGTTGATGTTGGATAAATTTGAGCCACAAAAGTGGTACAAACATATGGTTAATTGGTTATTATTTGATAGATGCAAAAATCTCCACTCTAGGTATTTTTCATGGTATGCTAAGTCTAATTTCTTAAATGTTGCAGATTGCCTTCAAGTTTTATAATATATTCATTGACTTTATGGATCGTAATTTTTATAAAGAGGTATTACAATAAACTTTTCCTATGGTTTGAAAATTATGCATGCATGCACCTTTATTGTATGAAAGATGGACACGTGGGGATACATGCAAAAGTGCTTTGCATGGCAAGGTACCTTGTAAGTTGGTCTAAAGCACTCACGATATTGGAGCACCATTTGATGATGCCGAAGTTGCTTTGCATTTATGGGACCATATAGAGCTCTAAAAATATGGTGCAAACTTGGTGGGATATTCTGCCATGCCACCAATATCATAATAATGGTGGACGGTGGCATTGAATACATTAAATGCATTGATGATATGTAAAGGCCTTAGAATATTTGGACGTTTTGGACATTGAAGTTTAGGCTTTTACCCCAATAGCATCTCCAAAGCGGCGTCTCTGTTAGTTTACTGCCGCTACTCTGTTTTTGGGAAGATCCGAAATGCCCAAGGGCGTGTATATCCTCGGTAGCAGGGCAGTAAGAGCCGTGAACTCTGCTCCAAACGGACCTGCAAGGAATGACAATGATGGAGAGCAAACGAAGCAAGCTGCCGTGACCAGGAGCGACAAAACCCAGGTTTCGGTTACTTATATGCTTGTGTAGTCCACTTTTGGCTGTGATTCTTGCAAAAACAGAGATAAAAATGATGGCTTTGTATGGGCTAAGAATAGGTTTGATGCTATTCTTATGGTAAGATGCCGATCTGCTCTGATATTTGCTCTAGAATACATTTTATGCTTAACAGGAATAGCTTATATGACTTTGTAGTCCACTTTTGGTAATGATTCATGATAAAACAAATGATTTTTTCGAGAAAAGTCTATCTAGAAATACTTCTGAAACATGCTACAGAAACTTGCATTCTGATACATAGATTTGGATGATGATTTTGTTGAAATATCTGAGCTTTATATGGCCTGCATACATCCGGTTTTTGCCATAAGGCCAGATGGTTTAGGACATCTGCTTATTTAAGGCGGCTGTACATGCTTATCTAAGTGTTTGAGTAGAATCTAATGAGATCGGATAAACTAATGTTGAACATAAACTAATGTGACCAAGTAATTTGCTCACAAGGTTTGTTGGCTGTTCATTTTAGGCATGCACTTGAACATATGTCTCTAGTGTACTGAAACCAGCACGCTTGCATTTGAGATTTGCTATTGGCTGGGTTAATGGCAGCAAGGTTAAGACTTGTATGCTTTCCATTTGGCTGATTTTATGCTAATATGCCAGACTAAAAAGCTGATGTAAGCAGCTTTTAGATAATTTGGGCTTTTTCTAAGATTTATTGTAAGTTCTAGAGCTCATTTTGCTTATAATACACCATTCTTCTTTGAAAAGAATAGGTGAAGGGCGAAGAGCCATAGTGTCTCATTGCTTACCTGACGCCCCTTTCCTTATTACCATTTTCATGCTAATATTGGTCTGTTTGGGTGCAGGTAACCGAGACACCATCTCCTGTTCTTTCAAATTTACAAGGTGGGAGCACAAAAGCAACCACAAGGGAAGATGATACAACGGAAAAACGATCAGCAAATCCAGATCTCATACTTCATTTGGTGAGATCTAACTAAATCTTGAGATGTACTAAGGATATAGGCAGCATATGACAAGATAATGTATCTGTCATACTTGAAAGATAGCTATAAGTTAGATTTTTTTACGAGATATTGTTATACGGATTAATGCATGGTTATTCGTTCAAACTTTGAGATACTGAGATAGTTTATGATAAGAGTCTACATGTTTAAAACTATGACATATTATAATTTGGAAATTATTATGCTGGAATTTGTGTGTTTTCATATGATAAAATAAAATAAGATGCAGATATGTTGAAATTAGATGACCAATATGTACTTTATGAGCAATATATATTTTCTGAAATTCTGAAAATTAAGTACTTATATGATGATCTTACTGCATACATCATCTTTAAAAGCATATGACATGATTAATTGTATATCTATATTAAAGAAATTCACATCTCCAACCATGTAAGGGTTACCTTATTGCTGTGGCTTGGGTTTTACCCTTGATGGATATGTGGGAATAGTTTACATCCTGAACGGAACTGTAAATTGTATTTATGCATTTATAGTGTAAGTCTGGGTGTAAATGTGAATAAGAAGAAGAAGAAGAAGAAGAAGAAGAAGAAGAAGAAGAGAGAAGAGAGAAGAAGAGAAGGAAAGAAGAGAAATGAGAGAAGAAGAGAAGAAATGAGAGAAGAAGAGAAGAAGAAGAAGAGAGAAGAAGAGAAGGAAAGAAGAGAAGGGAAGAAGAAAGGAAGGGGAAAGAATAGAAGAGAAGAAATGAGAAGAAATGAGAGAAGAAGAAAAATGAAGAACACAAAAAACCTAGGTTAGGCATGCACCTTTCAATCCAAAAAACCTATTCAATCTAAAAAATATGATGTACTAACCTTAGAATAGTTGCTTGCGTGTCGGTCGGGGGTAGTAGCGCCGCCAGATCGCCCAAAAGTCTGGAAGAGGAAGCTTAAAAGAAAAGGTGCTAAAAAGCCTACCGCGGCAAGGTTTTCAAAAATTACAGAATGTAAGATGCGACGTGACGCCGCATCGCGATCGCGATCACGGCGTCTACGCGTATTTTGTTATAGCGACGTTATGGACTTTATTTTTTTTTTTGACGTCTTTTTTAAATGTGATAGGGGAACCGGGCTCCGGAAGGGTGGTCATTAGCGTGCAGCCCCCCGGGGGAGCGCTGCCAGGAAGGGCTGCCTCGGGAACTTTTTGGATCCCGCCTCTTGGGTCAGGGACTCTCCCCTCTTGTGAGGGATCCTTGCAAGGTCCTGGCCTCGTTTGACTTGGGGAAGGGTGTCAGCTCGGTTGCCCTGCAACGGGCTGCCCCGACCGTTCTAATGCTAACCCTTTGACCTAGACCTTTTCCAAAAATTTCAAAAATTGGGCTGTGTCTTTGGAGATGAATTAGGAATCCGGTGGCAAAAATCAGAATTTATTTTCGGTACAATGCATTAATTGCGAATTTATGAATGTCTTTGCTTAAAAGCCCCGACTTCTACTTGCCACATCGGAGGAGGACAGGCCCAAACTCCGCCTCCGTCGGTTCCCCTTGCTCCGTATTCTCGGTTGCGGCTTCTCGGCCAGGTCCCAAAGTGCAAATGAGACCAAGTCTAGCCCAAAAGCGATAACCTTCTAGAACACGGCAACCCACGGGGTTTCGTTTGGAGGCCCTCTCCTTGTCCGATTCGGTAGGGACCTTTGCGCCGTGACTTGGCGTGGAGTGGGGGGTGTTGACGCCAGAGCGGGGACCCTAAAATCCCCGAAGTCGCTTGCCCAATTTCCCCTCCCCAAGGCCACCGGGGCCGGACGAGGCGACCTCCCTCTCGGAATCAGCGATTTGGCTCTGCCAATGGACTCGAAATGTCGACATTGCCCTGGGACCAAGTTCCGTGGCCAGGAAGACCATCCGACCTCAAAAAGCGCCAAAGTAGCTCACTTCCATCACACTTTCGTGAGTCAATTGGCCTAGGATGTGGATGCGGGATACCGTCGTGGAGGCGTGAGTGTTTCTTTCATTTTGCAAAACCGACCTTGTAACTTGCTCCTAGGGTAATTTCGCCATTCGACGATTTGGTAGGGTCGATTTGCCATTCGAGCCTCCCGGTGTTCAACGACAAAACATCGCGGTTTATGGTAGACCACTCGGGGCGCCCAGCAGTTTTGACAAGTTCTCCACTGATCTGGAATCTTTTGGGCCTTCCCCAAGAGGGGCCCCTGAATGGAGGATCCAACGGTCGGATAGGGAACCGGGCCTCGGAGGGTGGTCATTTCAGCGATGCAACGGGGAGCGGCCGCCGGGGAAGGGCTGCCTCGGGAACTTTTTGGATCCCGCCTCTTGGTGTCCTGGGACTCTCCCTCTTGTGAGGGATCCCTGCAAGGTCCCCTGGCCTCGTTTGACTTGGGGAAGGGTGCCGTTTCGGTTGCCTGCAGCGGGCTGCCCCGACCATTCTAATGCTAATCCTTTGACCTGACCTTCCAAAATTTCAAAAATTGGGCTGTGTGTGCTGAGATGAA